>VYZV01030732.1:12472-28227 GCA_013401275.1 Pandion haliaetus | reverse complement strand
GCCCCAGTACTGAGCCCTGGGGAACACCACTTGTGACCCGCCACCAACTGGATTTGACTCCATTCACCACAACCCTCTGGGCTCGTCCATCCAGCCAGTTTTGTACCCAGCGAAGAGTACACTTGTCTAAGCCATGTGCCACCAGCTTCTCGAGGAGTATGCTGTGAGAGACAGTGTCAAAGGCCTTACTGAAGTCCAGGACACAACATCCACAGCCTTCCCCTCATCCACTAGGCAGGTCACCTGGTCATGGAAGCAGATCAGGTTGGTCAAGCAGGATCTGCCTTTCATGAACCCATGCTGGCTGGGCCTGATCCCCTGGTTGTCCTGCACATGCCATGTGAGCACACTCAAGATGAGCTGCTCCATAATCTTCCCTGGTAGTGAGGTCAGGCTGACAGGCCTGTAGTTCCCCGGATCCTCCCTCCGACCCTCATTGTAAATGGGCATCACATTGGTAAGCAGAATAGTTAGTCACAATAGTTAGTCAGAATAAGTCCTACTTTTAGAAACCTCCTCTCATTTTTCTGTACGAACAGATGAATTGTCTCAGAAATCAGTATTAACCTTATCTAATCTCAGCACCATAGAATGTACTTTCAGATGAAAATCCTCCAGATTTATTAGAAAATAAATATTTTACCTCTGAGGCAGAACACAACAAACCATATTGCAAAGTATTCAAAATGTAATGCCATGAACTGCCTCCCTCCAAAAAAAAACCCAAACCACCCAACCCCAAAACAACAGAAAAACCACCCACCAAAAACTGCTTAGATTAAAGCATGTAAGTCTCTGATGAACATTCCAGTTCAAACTGAAGGAACAAAAAGAATAATCTTGATCCTTCCATTCCTGGATAGTTGAAAATACTGTCCTTTTCAGAACCCACAGTTTTCTTGGTTTTGTTTTGAAAAAAGTTCCAATTTGTTCAAACAACCTGGCGCAGGAACAGCTATATTAATTCATTTATATAATGCATTACTTACAAAACTCAGTAATTCTCTCTTCTCATAGGATGGGCATGTTACAGACAATCTTAACAGACAATGGTGGTAGAGCCAGATACATTCCAGCACCATACGCTAAACAGCAGACCAATTTCTGTGCACATACATTTCATGGTTTAATATCAGCAGCACATAAAATTAAGAGCAATGGCATTTAAACGATACCAATTTATGATCCACTAAGCATCTCACTGTATTACTTTTCAAGCTAGGAAAAGATAGATAAGGGCTTTAAAATTACCTATTTAAACTGTTAATAATGATCTGATTATCTAATGGCTTTTGTATTACGAACACTCATTTTTACCTTGAAATTTTGACACAAAGCCATCACACTTGTTACCTCTACTAAACCAGTATAAAGCAATAATGCAGTATCGCAAATTTAAATATTTTATGCAAATATTAACAAAAAAACCTGGTATGTTATCCTAATAAAGAATAATTCTTGACATTCAGATAATTCAAAGCTCTTCAATAAATGGCAAGTAAGGAAACCAAGGTACAGAATGAAAAATTACCTAGGTGATATCATACAGAACATCAGTGGAAGCATGAGGTCAGAAAACAGGTTTTCTGATAATGAACTCAGAAGCCTCACTGCTAAATCATGCTGTGGTGAGAAAAAAAAAGCAGGCACAGAAAGGTAAAGTGGCAATTCCAGAACAATCCCCAAAACACTGAGTGACATTACAGCTACATGTACAGCATAAGGTGGCAATGACACTAGAAAAGCAAAAATACCAATATTAAGATATCATCAATTCATTGCTCCCTTCAGGGATGTAAAATATATTACAGCATTTTATCTTCAACAAGTACTTGATTAGCACGTAGAACTACTGCATTTTTTCCAAAGCTATGAATTGATTTGAGTGGTAATTCTGCACAAATGGCAGAATGAAAATTTTCACATACAACATGCTTTGGTCATAGCACCTACAACCCAGGCATGGACTATTTCTGTTTGTATAAATTTAGACTTCTGTATCATTTTGCAATGAAGAGCAATGCTTTTGATAAGACTGAACTTCAATTGCAGTATTACTATGGAAGTTTTCCCTCCTTCTGATACTTTATCTTCTTTATTTATTCTTCCTTACCACAAATAATACTGTGCATGCTCTTTTTGTTTGTTTGTTTGTTTTGTTTTGCCTAGTGGTGCGTAAGGATTTTTTTTTTTAAGCACCACACTTTTCAGAGAAAAACTTTTAATGTTTGCATTTCTCAGAAAGAATTATCCTGTCACCATCCCTTACCTTCAACAGCTGGCCATAACAGAATGGGAATAATTCTTAAGGTATTTACATCATTGATTACATTATCAAGAACACAGGCTGCCAACTGCTAGTGTGTCACTAGTTGCACCTCTCAGTGGCACTCGACGTTTGCAGCATGGCTCTCTAGGACCATGCTTGAAGCATTCCCTCTCAAAGAAGGTCTGTACTAGCACGAGACACGTTTTCCAGGCACTCTGGGTATACCAGCATGTCTCTCCAGGACTTGCCATGACCATCCACCAGAAGAAATGTCTGACCCCTGTGAAAAGTTTCTTTCCCATTGTGCCACTTGGCAACACCGGCTCTTGAGCCTGCCCGTGGAGCACCTGTGTGTGTTACCACTGACAGTCACGCTCCGCAGACTGTGCTGGGAAGCTTAGTGTCAGCTTGCTTCAGTCCTTGTCTTCCCTCTCACAACTCAAGGTACAGGTTTTAATTTTGCCACAACTAACCTGCTGCAGGGGTAAGCTGCACTGAAAGAGAAGCCAGTGGGTTCTTGCATGCCTGTATGCCAGCCCTAGAGATCAGGATGCTGCAGGACAAGTTGCTGCAGGCGGACCCCTCTCAATGTATCAACTGACTCACACTGTGGCTCCATGATCACTACATTCAATGCTACATGGAAAGCAGAAACCACCTGAGTTAGCATCTTGCTATTGGAGCACCGTTAAGTGTAGTACAGAACTACAACGTTATTAGTTACTGCTTCTCTTCCTTTCCTTCCTCCACCCTAAACAAATGAAAATATTCAATTAATCCCATAACATCTAGTAACAGTTGACTGAAGAGCTGTCAAGAAAAGAAAGAAATCAACATTTGGAGCTAGTATACTATGTAAACATCATCTTACTCCTACACTCGGGGGTTTGCAGGATGCTAGATTAAGGATAGAGCACAAAGACACTTCAGTTGAGCTTGGGGAATATATTTAAGGATGGGTGCTTCTGAAAACATTAAGATAAATTTCTCTAAATGCAATATTGATGAATAGATATTTACCTCTTGTCAGCCGTACATTAATAGCATTGAGTTTTCCTAGCAAACATAAAACTACACCTTTAAGGCTTCCCTTTCAATAGCTTCAGGGTTTCGGCACTACGGTACATACAGTAACTGAATTATTTTTAATGAGTCAGTTGAAAACAGTTAACAAAATTAGTACTTTCACTTCCACTTTTTATTTAAAAAATCAAGTCTATCAACTTACTGCACTATGTGGAACTTTGAGATTGATTACTCAAAGATTTAAAACATTAGAAAGGCTAGCAAGAATATATACCCACCCACCCACAGACCTGAGTATGCACGTACTCATGCCATGGCCTGAACTCAGGCTATTTACACCACATTTAAAACTTAAACTGGTTTCTACTTATTCCCATGAATTCTCAAGCCAAGGTCACGAGTCTTCTGACCCCACATTTAAAAACCCATCAGATCAACAGAGTATCAGGTTAAGCTTGAATTCAGTTCTTTACACCAGCGAGTTAATTCACCCCCACAGCACATGAAGTCAGTAAAAGTTTGTGCTCCACAGTCTTGTCCTGAAGCCCTATCCACTCTTACGCAAGCACCGGCGATTGCATCATAAGTTACTGGTGTGGTGAGCTCTCCAAGGCAACGGACTACCCAGACACCTGAAAATCACTGTCCACTGTGGGGAAAATGGAAAAGCCACACTATGTTGTCCCTGGGCCCTCTGCTTTCCGACACCTGAAGTGGTAGACCAGGCAGCTGCAGCCTTCAGCAATGGTATTGTTGGGCCTCCAGCAGCTCCTTTCTTAACAGCACTGGCATGTCTCTGACACCCCAGGGAGCCAGCTCAGCTCAGCCAGCGCTAACTAACCTAATAGAGAAGTGCATACCTTCCTGATCTGGCTCACCAGGTTGTCTGGTGAGAGCTAGTGCAAATTCTGTGGCAAACTGTCTAAATTAGGCTCACTGAGCAATTTCAGTGAGTTTTTATAAATTTAATTCTTCGTCAGTCTGTGCTGCAGCTTTCCACATATTCAATATGGACAATTTACCTATCACCACATCACAGAATTATGTCACTGGATTAAAAAAAAAAGGTTACATCTCTGACCTGCATTACATCCCACTATGAATCCCAATGTTAATACTGGCGGCAATGTCAAGACCTTGTGTGCTCTGGAACCCTCTATTTATTTAAATTAGAAACTTGCACTAGTATTACAGAAAAGATAATAATCATAATAATAGTTTTTAAAATGTCTGAGATCAAATGTATTTGCAAGTCTTCCCCAATGATAGTTAGTTTGGGGTTTTTTTTTACAATAGCAGGTATATCCAATAAATAAAACAACAAGTATTTCACTAAGCAGCATATAATCACCAATTACTGTTACTGGCTTTTGTTTTATGAGATGGTTGAAACATAAGTATTATTTAACTATTGTTAGTAAATGTTTATAAGTAACATTTTTGACTCATGGTAGGAAACCAAAAAAAGTGAAATTATTTGAAAGCAGTGAATGGATTTAAATACAAGATAATAATCAGGTTTCAGCTATGGGTTTTACTTTAATTTAGAAAGAAGTAGTTTGTATTAGACCAACTATAAAAATAGGGTCTGCTAAATTTTATTTTTAGCTTATCATGGTTGAAAATTAATACTTTGCTTAAACTACATTATACAAATTGCATATTTCACCACAATGTGCATATGTATTTTTTAATCTGCCTCTGAAAACAGAACCAAAATTAAAGCCTGCAAGAAATTTTCTTCTCTTTCAGAATTTTAGATTGCCCAGGTTTCAAATTCTGCTCATATAAATCAGAACAGATAAAAAAAAAAAGTATATCAATAAAAAACTTGAGATAATTATTGTCAATGTTAGCACAAGAAATGTCTAGATATCCCAGAATTTCCCTCCGTTTTATGTGCAGGTAAATTTAATTAAATCAATAGCAACTGTTGAATAAAATGACACTAACTAGTTCAATTCATCAAAAGATGAATCTAGATTCAAAATCAGGTTTAAGATGTATATTTTGGACCTGTGCCAAAAATGGCATGTTATTTTCCTTTGTTCACAGAGCACTAAGTTGAGTAATGAGAACAAAACCTGTTTGCAAATGTTAATACAATGAAGCAGTCCTTAATTAGCACATGCAAACGTAAGTTCAGAAAATTGCTTATTATCTACAATGTTCAAAATGGTAACATCTATTTATACAAATTTGGAGATTATATTCTGTGTAATTAGGTGTAAATTTTAAGAATATGCATTAATCATAATTTGTCTTTGCAAATAGGATTAATTAGTGTTTGTAATAGCATATGCAAGTGGAGATTAACTGTGAATCACACTTGCTCAAGTAACAGACTAAATGAAGTCAGCATCACTTTTTAAAAAAATATTTATTTATTTTAAAACAAAGGGAACTACATACTTCCGTATCATTTTGGAAACCTTCATAGTAAAAGAAAATATACAAAAGAACAGATCATGCCCACACAAAAGGCACTGCAATACATGTTGCTTATGAGGGCCCAGAGCACCCTGGTGGAGCGCTACTGATTTGCACACATCAGGATCCCAAAGTTCAGCATGCTAAACCAGAAGACAACTGGAAAAGGTGACAGAATATTTACTTCTCTTTGCCTCAGAAGTGATAAACGCCTGAATACCCACACTGTGGCCTTCTACATAATGTACAGTTTCATTACAAACCTGGATTTGATCAGAACCTAATTAAATAAACTACAAAGGCCATACAAAGCCAAACAGTGGCAGAAAAGGGCTTTCTGATAAAACAGCATCACATTGTACTTTACATATGTACACAGTACTATACTTAAAATTCTAACGTTTTCATCAAACACTTTGCAGGTAGAATAATTCAGATTCATTTTGCACAGATAATAAGTTTTTCTAAATTCTGAATGAGCAGTCCCCTGCTCTCTCCAGTCACAGTGCAAGGAATGATAGTAATGATAAAAATAAATACTACCTGTCTACCTCATGCNTTTTTTTTTTTTTTTTTTGAATAGAGAATGCAGCCTTCAATGTCCATGGAAGAGGAGCAAGGCATAACTTTTAAATAATTTTTGAATTTGGAAAGCTAAACCAAGGAAACAACAAGCAATTGCTGTCCCCCCTAGTTCTTACAATTTGTAAATAGCTTTTACTTCAATCTTGATATATGGTTCACATGAACTGTACAAAAATGTCATAGTACTCTATTTATGCCACACAAATAAATGAACAACATATTCAATTTCAGATCCCATTATAAAAAAAAATAAATGGATAGACCCCATCTCTGACACCCTTCACAACAGCCTATGTGGACCTTCTAAAGGCAAAGCAGATTTCTATTCTAGCAATGGTAAAATCTCTTCAAGGCAAATACAGTGGAAAGTCCTTACTTCTAGGACATAACAATTTCATATGTTCATACAAAGTGACACAGTGATTAATACTCATTAGTACAAGATAAAGTTTTTGGCACATTTCACGTAGAAAAGGTTCACACTGGAAAACCTCCGTTACGCTAATTGAGAATACAGTGGTGGGAAAAAGGAGATACACTAATGAAAGAGCTCTATGAAAAAAAATAAATGCCAAAACCCCCCACAAAACTTTTAAATAATTATTATTTCTTCTACAAAACCTACCAGCTCCTCATGTTTGCATAAAAAATTGTGCCTGGGTCATTTACATTACAAAGATATTTAAAATTCCAACAGTTACATTGATCCAAATCCACAAACTACATTTAGGTTTTTGGAGGATGTTGACTGCAGCTGGTACTTAAATACTTCTCTGTATTTGGACCTGTGTGCTACAAAATTTAGCATGTTAAGGAGTCTCCTAATAAGTTCCATGTGTCTGCAAAATCTTCAGTGAAGATAAGGATCTGTGTACTGATCTGACCCTGTTCACCAACAAATGTCAGTGCTGATTGGTTTTAAAAACCAGTTTAATTATTTTTGAAGATACTGTTCAAGATGGTGGTTTATGTTTTGGTAAAAGAAGGCCCCAGATCTTAAATATTCATTTAGTGCAACCTTAGAGCCCACTGGTGGAAGTGTATTACACTGCTCAAACTAATTGTTTTCCTGAAACAAGAAAACTACATTAAGATGTTGAGTCACTGAAGTTAATGTTTGTTGCAGCAAGTAACTCAACCCCTTTGAAAAGGTAACGTTATTAAAACATGTGGAAAAAAAAAGCACTTTGAATATTTTACATTAATATTATATTGGCCTTAGAGATCCTTTGACATTGTATGCTGTGATGTGGGTTTTGTTTCCATTTATAGCTAGTGATGAAATTGCAATCCTCGTGTAGGTAGTATAATCATGTACAATCATAAAGTGGTTTGCCAAGTTTGCCTAACTAAAGGCATCATAAATAATCTAGACAACAAAAAGCAAAGGTTTCAAGCATGTCTATCAGTCAACCAGCAGAAGCTCGAGTTGTTACTGGCCAATTCCTACCTCAGCAAATATAGCTTCCTTTGAAATGAAGAGGGTGTCAACATAGCTATCCAACATCTGCATATTGCTTCTTATAATCACATATTATTTAATCAATTACTTTGGAAAGGTTGCATTGACTTCAAAGCAGTTTTGTATATTATGATATTTATAGTTCCTATATACCACTTTTTACATGGAAAAATAACAACTAATTGGTGATTAAATAAGGTACACTAGAGACAGATTCTGGCGCTCTCATGGTTTTTTTCTAACAAATCCAGGAAATAGTTTGTATCTAAGCATGAGAATCTAACTGCCCTGTGCATTAAATATCTTCTCTCCCAAAACTTGTCACATTCCTAGGGAGCTCTGCAGAGTAATTTTAAATCATCTTTTTAAAAGAAACTTTACATGTGGTTTTTCTTGGTTATTTTAATTGGGACTAAAGTTATGCAAAATAATAGATATTAATGGAAAAGAAGGTATTATAAGTAGGCAAAGACCTGCTGCAATTCCTAGGGTCACTGCAATTCTATGACAGCTATACAGTTATCAAAAAACGGGGCTTACTGGCAGAGCTTCTCCCCATAGTGTGAGGACCAAAGCAACAGTGATTTAAAACATTGCCTCCAGAAACCTCTATTGTAAAGGTTACAATTTAAGTGCAGAGTCTGTCATGTGGATCTTCTAGTTGCCAAATATAGCCAAAACTGTTACCACAGGTGTTGACTATGTAGTCAGATGTTGGTTCCTAAAGACAAAGCAGGTGAAAATGATACCAAACAGTAGAAGAAAGTGTCAGGATATTTAAATATCATCATTTTTATTTCTGAAGTGCCCATGCACAAGTCCAAGCATACTTGCTATGTGTTAATTCAGTATGCATTCAGGAAATCTGCAGCTGATGCCGTGACTCAACAATAGTCAAGGGCCTGGAAAATACACTTTCGAGACAATAACAAACAATAAAATGGCTAAGGATTTTGTGACAATCCTTGATTTAACTTATTTTCTTAACATGGGTGTACGAACTATTTTGCAGTAACCGATACAGACGCTGAGTAAGATAAAACATGTTAGTTAAAATTAAGCAGTAACTTTTTTCCAATTGGAAATTTTATTCTACACCCAAAAGTTTTCCATCTTGACTTCACTGGTACCTCCATATAAACCTGCACTCCAAGTTATTGGTTCTGCACTATCAATCTGACTACAAAGATATTAAAAAAGATACACTTCAAGGAAAGATTTCAAGCAAGAATGAAAACTGCAGATGGGGAAGACGACTGTTCACAAATGAGCACAGAAGTAGCATGGAAACCAAAGTGCTGACAAAGAAAAAGTCTGGGAACTAAAGAAAAAGAAAAAGAAGAAGAAGAAAAAGAAGAGAAAAGATAAAAAGAAGAGAAAAGAAAAAAGAAAAGAAAGAAGAAAAGAAAGAAGAAAAGAAAGGAAAAATGAAAGGAAAAAAGAAAAGAAAAAAATTAAAAAAGAAAAAGGAAATTAAAAGAGAAAAAAGGAAAAAGAAAGAAAAAAGAAAAGAAGAAAAAAGAAATGAAAAAAGAAAAAGAAAATTAAAAGAGAAAAAAGGAAAAGGAAAGAAAAAAGAAAAAAAAGAAAAGAAAAGAAAAAGAAAAGAAAAAAGAAATACAGGAAGGAACTGAGATTAGGGAATTAGAGAATTGTAACGGGTCAATGAGGCAAGCTTACAAGAATAGGAAGTGAAAGCACTAGAAGTTTCCAGAGAACATTTCAAAGAAAGATATGATAAAAATATGAAAAAAATGAACATTTAATTAAATATATTGCACAGTCTTCATCCCTGCTCCCCTCCCCAGTGCCTCTCCCCCCTTGCCCTTTTTAAAAGAAAATAGTTTCAGGTAGGCAGCAGACCTTTTTCAGAAATAATGTATTTGTTAACCTGTGAGAACTGACATAGATTTCAGTCTTGGGAGAGGTGTAAGAGTGAATAATTGTCATATACTGTGGGAGCTTTCCCCACTAGTTATTTGAAACATTATCTCTTACACACACACACACACACGCACATATATAGTGGAACAAATTTATGCAACTAGGGGTTACAGAATAACACATCACATTACTGTTGTAGTTACATTTAATGAGTTTTAGCTATGAGTTTAGCAAAAAGGAAGAAACCTAAAATTTACTATGTGCAAAAGAAACCCCAAATACTAAGCAAATGTGCAGAAGACATTTTGAGTGACTCACCCTAATGCCTCTGGATGGTTCAATATAATGTTCTGGCATCCTAAATTGAATATGGAAGTTGAGTCAGGCTGTCCATACTTCCTTGTTCTTCAATCAAAACAGAGCTTCCCCTGGCTATAGGTGTTGAGCTGTACACCGTAAATACTTCTGTAAACATTTCTCTTAGTCTGATGGCTAAGAAAATCTGAAGCAGCAGCATGCTTCCCCTGGGCAAGAATTCTCTAGACAACAGGATAGTTCACTGATTTCTTTAACCCGGACTTTAAAAGGCCTCCCGTGAAAAGTAGGTGAAGTCTTGCTATGCAAAATCTTCAATGGGTATGCTTTCCCGGGTGTATTTAATAAGATTTTTATTTGGCCCTGCAATAGTCTACTCAAATTAATAGAAGAACAAGATAAGTGTTTTATGAGCACACGGCCTCAAGTCTTTGAACATGTTTTTTAAGCTGATGCAGAAATACTGGTACTAATCATAGACTAAATTTATCAGAAGTAAAGCAGCACATTACATTCATTACTTACAACCAAAGGGCAAGGGGAAGCAACAGCTGGAACAATGCAGGATAGAAACAAAGCTGAAATGAGTGTCATCAGTAGAAGGAACGCTGCCCAATTTTGTCAAAATACTAAATTCTCCTGTCTTTACTAACAGTAACTCACCTCGAGTTTTAAAAGTCAGCTTTGAGAATTTTATGGGTATTTGTGTGCAACAACAAGGACTATGAGATCTGTACTGAAGTGTACAGACTAGCAGTATGAAAGAAGAATATATGATGTCAGTGCTCTCTTCGCACCCTCCAATTTACTGCGCTAGGATCTTCCATGAATGTGTGACGTGATAAACATACAGAAAGCATTCTGTGCTTAGCTGGAACAGTGGCATGACCTACTAAAAATTCATTACTTTATGGAATATAACATACTGCAAAGCATTAACGCAAAGTAAGCCTTCTAGCAGTCTAAAAAGTTTTCTGCAGATGCTCAAAAGAATTTAAAAGTATTTTAATTAAATTGTACGTCTGCATGGTCAGCTGAAAATAGCTGTTCTCTACGCAGTCCAAGTTCACAGCACACAGTAAAGCTCTCTTGATATTTGCCAACCAGAATCTGTTACAAATAGTTCAAGAAAACCAAAGGGTGGGTAAACAAGTTTTACAGGAATTTCTTACTTAATACAAAATGGAATAAACCTATATGATTTTACAGACATTTAAAAAGATATATAAAATTACCTTAACATCCACAGAATTGAAAATGGCATTATTTTCTTCTCACAGATTTTGAACATAGCAGCTACCATTCGGAACTATAAGAAAAATATAACTTCCTAGTCCCTGAGAATTATTCTGTATGGGTAGTTTGCCTTAGATGTCTTTTTTCTCTTCCCTTCTGCCTAAAAATAAGAAAGATTGAGGAAAAACTGAAGTTAAAAGAAAAAGCGTGACTTCCTGGTTTATGTTATTGCTGAAGTTTTAGAAGCATGCTTTATGGGTGATAAAAATGATGTTTTATAGAAAAGAAAGGAAAGAGAAGATGAGCCAAATGGGACTGTAATGTGGAGAGAGAATAAAAACAATACAGCAAGATAAAAGGAAATGAGCAAAGGAGAAACAGCAGGGGAAAATAATGAACCAGAACAAGAGCCCCACCACTAACAGAGTTTGCAAATATTCCCAACAGCAAAAGAAATTTGCAGACATGGCAACAAGAGATTTGAGAAAGGAAGACAGAAAAAGCTGGTGTTTAGGAATGGAGTCAGCCAACTAATTTCTTCCCTTCCTGTTTGAGAGAGTATAAAAAGCTCCTAAATTCAAGTATTTGGCACCTTCTTTTGGCAATATGTGCCCCATGTACATAATATCCACTTAATCTGCTTCTCAGCATAAACATGTTCAATAAAGACAGAACTATAGTAATAGTGAACTACTGAAAAACACCTATTAAAAAATCATGAACATTGGATACTGGTTTTATCACCACTATAGATGATGTGAAGCACATTAATTAAACTAATATCATAAAGAAGAATAATCAAACTAAACCCAAACCAGAACATATTCCTTTAAAGATGTTGTCGGGATAGAGAATCACAAGGGAAATAAACTTATAAGAAATAGGTCTATCAGCAATTATCAGTCTTCAGGTTGATAAAAATCCCTAATCTCATTTAGTAAACTGGGCAGTTGACTAGTAACATCCGTTTACACTTGTTTTTTCTTTTTTCTTTCTCTACTACTGGCCAGTATCAGGAAAGAGCATTGAGCTATAAAGACCTTCAAAAGACAGACCTATTGCTCTCCATGGATATTTGTTGCAAAGGGAAATACTAAAAAGTAGAGAAAATACTGGATGGATGTTGGTGCACTCTGCTGTATTCATAAAAGTTTTTTGTTTTCCTCCTTGTTCTCCTTAGTTTTGTCCTTGTTTTGTCTTTCACACTACTTGTCCATGGTATTTTATCAGTCAGATCACTCAAATCACATCTAGGAGTTCCATAACAAGGAAATTTTTAAAGGTTTTTCTATTTCAGTTACTCTTGAGTTCACACCTGTACTGTTTTAAAAAGATTTTAAAATTTACTTCTCTAGCAATAAAATGGCAGGTATAAGCAATGTGTGTACAAAAATTTTATTCAAATTTCTGTAAGAGACTATTATTATTTTGCCAAGTAATTTATTCCCACAGATTAAATTGCCAGTGTTTGCCACATGCTTGTGAAATGGCTACCACAGAATTTGTGGCCGAAATTTGAAAGGTAATTTCTACCTGATGTTCAACTCCTATTTGGTTGACATCAAGCTTGCACACTCTCAAGTGTTGTACGGATTTAACAGAAAACGTGATGAAGAATCACCACATACACAGGACTGTTAATAAAGAAGCAGCACACCACTTGGTCAAAGATTTTCCAGAACAGTAATATTAAATGCAACACTAATCCACTGCCAACACAAGGACAGCATGCTATTCTTAAAAAAATTCTATCTTTAACTTGGCCTTATTGATACAAAATTTGATGGGTAGATTATTTTGAATGAGAATAGGGGAAGACTGTATCCCAACAAAACATGGAGTTAATACTGGTTTCCACATTTTTTGAAAATTAGGCCGTTCCTCTGACATCGAAGATCATCTTCTCCCAAATAAATTGAATGTAGAGAAATCATCTCCCAAATGACCTCTAATCCAAACACTTGTTCTTAACTCCATACTACCATGCAATTTAACACAGTATCCCAATCAATTTATTCATTTTTCAGGCCACCTTGCAAGCAAAACTCCTATTTTTGTGCAATTCATGAAAGCTATTTGTACTGAGAATGTAATTAAATAGGAGCAATGTTATTTATAAAACTTTTCTTTCTGAGGCTTGGACCACCTACCTGATACACCCAATGCAACGCCCAGCTCCTGTAGCAAAAAAAGGTCTCTTGGCCTAAGGCACAATGGAAGTTCTGCCAACATTGTCTCTCATTCCAAGGATGAATTCACAGTAGTCACCAACACCACCAATCTCAGTGTATGCAGGTATTTTGGAACAGAAGTTATGCTACGTTTCATTTGTTGCTGAATTTGCTACGTACCTAATTTCACACACCTAATCAGTCATTTTATAATACTCATCCCTCACATTAACAGATCTGTCAGTCCAGGGAAGCATTTTCCTAATGTGAAAAACAATTATAAGATTATAAATGTTCATCCCATTCAGGTCAACTCTGGGGTTGTGCTTTGCTTTTGTTTGCTTTTGCAATGGGTTTATGTGGCAAGGTGACGGAAGCCGGAGGGCTGCAGGGTAGACTCTCTGAGAACAGATCAGGGGCTGCCCCATGCCACACACAGATGCTTCCAGCCAGCTCCACAACGGTGGGTCTACAAAGTGAGCATCAGCAAAGCTGGTGGCACCTTTATGAAAACATATTTAAGAAAGGGCAAAACACCAGAGACGAGAGGAATGAAGGAAAAAAAAATGTGAGAAAAAGCCCTGAGAACATCAAGATCAGTGAGAAAGAAGGGAGAGGAGGTGCTCCAGGCACTGGAGAAGACATCCACACTGCGGCCTGGGGAGAGCACGGCACTGGAGCAGGTGGATATGCCCTGAAGGAACTGCTGCCCATGGAAAGCCTACAGTGGAGCACCACATGGAGAACAGTCAGCCTCCCGGTTCCAGACCCCAATTGAAAAAAAAGGAAAGAACAAATGACACAACCTCATAGCCCTGCCTCGAGTTCACTGGGATGCTCTCATTATTTCCAAAGAGTTCCATAAATAACATTATCTGTGACTTGAGCTCATCTTATACTTACTTTTGCAATTCAGAGAGCTTCTCACATAGACACAATGTGCTCACTTCTGTCCAGTTACCACAGTGACTGAAAATTCCTGGATTTATTTTGCTATTAAACAGGTTTTGGTAGGCAACTAACCTGTTAGCTACTGTTTCTCTAGTAAGCACCTTCAAGTGTCAGGAGACAGTTCCACAAGCCTTCAAAAAAACTTGTGACAGTAGGAGCATGAGTAGATACATAACAATGTCTGAAAAGCCAACTGTTCATCCTTAGTCCCAGGATTTTTATTCATGTTCTACAATTACTTGCGTTTTTTCAGGGTACCTGGATGTTTGCAAAACATACAGAATCTTAAAAGCTGACCATTGGAGCCAGACAGGACCATTGAACTGATCCTTCACAAACTTTCACTCTAACCAGCAAAGCTTGCTTGTCTTCATGTTGTCTTTATTTCTGTAATACATGACATTTGGCAGTCTCTCAGGGGTTCTCTTTACAAAAATTTATTCATAACCTGACAGGACTCCTGTAGTAGATTTGTCTCCGCGTTAATCTATTCTCATTCATTTACCAGACTGGAAGATGAAATATAGATCATAGAATCATTTAGGTTGGAAAAGACCTTTAAGATCATCGAGTCCAACCATCAACCACGCCCACTAAACCATGTCCTGAAGTGCCTTGTCTACATGCTTTTTTAATACCTCCAGGGATGATGACTCAACCACTTCCCTGGGCAGCCTCTTCCAATGCCTGACAACTCTTTCAGTACAGAATTTTTTCCTAATATCCAACCTAAACCTCCTCTGGCAAAACTTGAGGCCATTTCCTCTCGTCCCATCACCAGCCACCTGACAGAAGAGACCAGCAGCCACCTCACTACAACCTCCTCTCAGGTAGTTGCAGAGAGCGATAAGGTCTCCCCTCAGCCTCCTTTTCTCCAGAGTAAACAGCCCCACTTCCCTCAGCCGCTCCTCATAGGACTTGTGCTCCAGGCCCCTGTCGTGGTTTCAGGTCAGCTCAGTCGGTAACAAAGCACCACGAAGCCGCTCACTCACCCCCCACCCCCTCGCCTGGCTACGTTGGGATGAGGAGAAAAAAAACAAAGGCAGGCTTGTGGGTCGAGACAAGGACTGGGAGGGATCACTCCCCACTTATGGTCACGGGCAAAAGACAGGCTCAACTTGGGGAAGAAACAAAATCAATTTAATTTACTACAAATCAAGACAGAAACAAACCACAAGGGTATTAGGAAGGGAAACCAAACATCAGAACAACCTCCCCCCACCCCTCCCGCCTTCCCGGCTCAGTTCACTACCGATGCTGTCTACCTCCTCCCCCCGGCGGCGCAGGGGAATCGGGGATGGGGGTTGAGTCAGCTCGCCACACATCGTCGTTGCCGCTTCTTTCCTCAGGGGGAAGATTCCTCTCTCGTTCCCTGCTCCAACGTGGTTCCTTTCCGCGGGCTGCAGTTCCTCACAAACTTCCCTGG
>VYZV01030725.1:309305-333260 GCA_013401275.1 Pandion haliaetus | reverse complement strand
AGTGACCGAACTGGGGAGGTCATCTTTAAGGACAACTTTGCTTCCTCGATTGCAGGAGTGGTGGAGGGGGATTACAGAATGGATGGGAGCACCCAGTTAATCTGCTGTTCAGTTGATGGTGAAGGTAAGAGCATTGTTCAGGGTATTAATTTAAGACACAATAATATCAGGTACATCACATCATCTCAGATTAGCTAAACGTTGTTTTGGTTCCACAGGCATTTTTGTGTGCCAAATTCCCTTCACTTTGTGCGAAGTTAAGGGAATTTTGAGTTTCGCTATCTGCAAACAGGATTTTGAAAATTGTCTTCTCTGTGATTATCAGAGTGTGTTTCATTATGATCCAGGAAGCCATCAAAATTCATTTGCCTAATGGAAGAAGTCCCGTCTATATTCAGTACAGACTGTGGTTCTTCAGGCAACATTATTATAGATGAATGTATAGGAAATCTTTTTTCCTATATGTGATAATTTTTGGATTTTACAGTGGGTAAAGCTGTTTAGAAAGCTAACGGTGTGTGTGTTTTGGTTTTCTTCTGAAGATGAATAGTTTTTATGTTAGAACTTTTAGATGTTAACAGTGCTTTGTTTCCTGGAAAACGCTATCCTGAGACTGCAGGTGGATTTATCCCACCATGCCTTCAAGAAGTCAGACCTCGTTACTGTGAGTAGAAACAAATATGATCACAGATTATTTAAATAATCTCAGCATGAATTTACAGGGATGGCTTCAGGAAAGACACTGGCATGATTATCCGACTGCTTGGTGTCAGTGGCCTGAGACAAGCAGGTCTGGCACAACCCATTTGGAACAAAAGCCTGTCCTTGTTAAATAGTACGGTGTTTTGCTGTCTGTCTTAATCACAGGCTGTGGGGATTTGCTGCGCTTGGGCTTCAGCATATAAACCTTTTTCCCAAGCTTGCAGAAGGGGAACATTGTGCACAGTTCTGAAGATACCTTGTCCTAGCAGAGTTGTGTAGGTTAATATCACGGAACATGATCATCCTGTTCTGATGAGTCCATCATAAACAAACCTTGGCACAATGGGGATCCCTTTAGGCTGGAGACTTCAGGTGTTACTAAACAGTAATAGCCCTGTTGTTGGGGTTATATGGACAATGCATTCTCATAGTCCTTGTCATTAGAGTTCTACTTGGGGCCAGCATCCTTTCACATGAGGTGTTCTTCTGTGTTTCAGTGTGTTTTCTGTCTTGCTCTCATTTTAAATGAATGATTCACTCAGAAATAATAAAGCGGGTCCTTTCATCAGAGGACAGTGTGTATGCTGAATGCTTTTTCAAGTTTCCCGCAACTTTTTGCAGGGGTTACATAGGCAGCATATTCTTCACAGGTATAAGATCTTTGTCCCTGGCTTTCATTGTCAGCTGCAATCAGAGCACGCAGCCCTAGAGCAAAATGGAAGTTCTTAGCAAGTGTCTCTGTCTCATCATCTGTTCAGCTCTTCTGTCTCCACAGGCAGTTGGAGATATTTCCATAACTCTGTGCTCCACTGAGCTACTGGGAAACAGATCTTACCCCTTGAAGTGAACTATCCCTTGATTTGGGGAAAAAACTACTGTGGGTAAATCTTGTTTACTGGCTGATTGACAGTGACTTAGTCACTTCCAGACAGTAACAACTCCTCTGACCAGCTCTAGAAGTCCAGGTACACATTTTATTAATTTTGCATAATTGCAAACTTGCCTAAGGACCCAAAAGAATGATTGCAGTGGGAATCCTCTCGCAAAAGGACTGGGCGCTGCACTTGTCTGGTCAGGTGAAGACAGGTTAGCAATTCACCTTTTTTCTTTTTTTAAATGTGCAGTTGTCTTGTCCTAATCACAGGAAAGTCAGAGCCTCTGTGGGTGTAAATCAAAGCTCAGCTTTTCAGCTGAATGGTACCAGCTAAAGACCAGAATCAGTGTCTGCTGCTGAGGTGGTACAAGGGGGTCTTGTTACAGAAACAAAAGTTTTGGGGAGGTTGTGAAAGGCTTTGCTGGAGTTGGCTGTATTTTGTTTCTGTACAGTCCGAGGCTATCTGCCAGGAGGTGAGGAGCTGAAAGGAAACCTAATGGATACAAGTGCTGAGCAGGATCTGATCCGAGAACTCAGTCAAAAGAAACAAAATCTGCTGCTGGAATTAAGAAATTATGAGGAAAATGCAAAGGTACTACTTAAACATTGTGTCGGGCCAAAACATACCTTCCTATTGCTATAAATCTGGAGTAATCTGGGAAGTGGTTGTGGCGTGGTCCAGACAAGTCAGAGCTGTAACCTGTTGGGATGCAGTGAGATTGTCTACTGGGGATTCCTGCCTCTGCATCTGGCTTGCTCCTTGTGCAAGTTCAGAACTTGCTTTTTGTATTTTAGTAAGTAACATTTTCCTTGCTCCTTCGGCTTGCCAGAGCAGTTGTGTTTGGAGCTGGATTCTGTTCAGCCCTGTGCTTTGGCTTATGACTGCAAATTGTAATTTTCAGTGCATGAACCAACTTGGGGGTCAGAGGGGATTGTTTGAGAGGATCAGGTGAATGGGAGCACTGCCAGGGTATAGGAAGTGTACTTGTGGCCTGATGGTGCAGAAATAAAGAGCCTTGAAAAATAGTCTGAGGAAAGAGCAGACTCACATTTGAACAGTAAATGACCACCATAGCAAAAGCATGGAATTACATAAGCTTGTGCTTAAAATTGAATATATGTTAAGTGCTTTTCTGAATAAAGGTTTCGGTAGAGAGCTGAGCTCCATTGACAATAAAGCACTTGAACAAGTTGTAGCACAGGTGTCCACAGCTCCATGTCTAATCCAGCTGCTATTCATAGCAATGTGAAGTGTCTGGGAATTGCTGTAATACAACCATCTGCAAGAAAAAAGAACTTATGCATATGTTTTCTAGGTCACTTGAATGAAAATCTTGAAATTCTGGTACTGAAGGGTATGTGTTTTGCAACAGGCTGAACTGAACGCTCAGTTGCAGGAAGCTGATGGGCAGAGAGGTGTGATTCCAGCAAATACCCAACTCCAGACAGCCCTCTCGGTTAATCTGGGCTCAGACAGCCAGTCTGCCCATGTGCAGCTGTGTATTTCCACCACAAATGGTGAGTGGTAACCTGCAACCATTGACATTCGTTTAATGTAAATCATGCAAACGTTTAGTTGATGATTTGCCTGTCTCCCCTTTATTGTCTGTAATTTCCCCTTTGTGGTTGCTTTCCTTTCACAGAGTTTTGAATCAAGCTGTGTTCCCTTGATGGGTCTCAGGGGAGAGGAGTTTGATGGAATTTGTTTCTTTTTATGTGTTATTTTCCAAGGCAATTAACATTTAACTTGGTTGAAAGGAGTCTTGGTGATCCCTCTAACACTCCTTGTGTTGACTCTAAACATTAACCTACAACCATGTTAGTGAGGGTGTTGCGTGAATGCAGCTGGACCTCAGCTGGCTTTATATGCAAAACTGGAACTACCCCAAGATAGCAAATGCACCCAGCACCAGGCGTGCTGAGGATGCAGTCAGGTCCAGATGTGGTAGTGCTGGTCATCTGGGATATTTTAACAATTCAGAAGAGGGTTGTGAAGCGTTGACTGTGCTTAATTCTGAAAACAGCGGTGGTTTGTCTTCAGAGGATGGGTTAATTTAGGCTGCTTTTTCTTCCTGTTGCTAAGACACAATCATCCGTGCTGTGCTGATCTTTGCTGAGGGCATATTTGAAGGAGAGAGCCACGTGGTACACCCCAGTCTCCAGAACCTCTCGGGCTGTGTTCGTGTTCCCCTTACTCCACCCAAAGATGTCCCTGTGGATTTGCACATCAAAGCCTTTGTGGGTTATAGGAACAGGTGAGTTTTGTGTTGTGATCTCTCCTGGCCTCCAGCGCTAACTGTGCGACCAGGAAACAGCAACGATGTGGCTTTGTGCTTGTCCCATGGGAAGTGCACTGTTAATTAGCTGGTGCTGCACTTCTCTGTCTTACTGGAAGGAGAGCTGGAATGCTTTCTTAAAAACACTGTTGCACCTGTGATACTGAGCTTTTCTACGCACAAAGTCTAAATGCTCTGGGGTCACTGGGACCTGCTGTGCTCTAGCTCTGCCTTTAGGGGAACAGTGAGCATTTCTTGTCCAGAGGGTGCCTTATTGTGGGTCTCTGGAGGAAGTGAAGGGAGGTAGAGGCTGTATCTAGGCTGCCTGCTCTTCAGTGGCTGCCTCTGCAGGACCCTGAATGGTGGCTGCTCTTGATGAAGTACATGGTGTCTTTCAAGCTACGAACCCATTTGAACCCATTTGTCTTCAGGGCAAGTAGAAAGTAGCATATTCCTGATTTCAAGACAACACTTTACCAGTTTCCCATAGAAATAAAATGTCTCTTAATATACACTTGACACCAACTTTCTCCCTGCTCATGTCTGCCAGAACTGGCAGTGCCTCAGGAAGCAGTATCCTTTCCCTGAACAGGGAGGCATATTTTGAGAGCTAGCCAACTACTGCAGAATGTATGGGACTGAGTTCCCTTTTTGTTTTCTCTGTTTGTATTTATTACTGCTTTTAGTAAGACTTCACTGAACTTGTAGAGAAAATATCCTATCACATAGTAAAATCATGACTGTAGGTTATGATAGAGAATATATTTCATTGGAAGGATTATAGAAAATGTAAGCAATGGGGAGGAATTGTTCAAACTCGTGACATGATAAGCCTGGAATTTCCAAGTTCCAGCATTTTTTCTGGGAAGCGGTAAGCAGCTGATTACATAGCTGGAAGCTGCTGATGTCAGTAGCCAGCTAAAAAAGAACCAAGAACCACTGCAGTAGGTGAATCCCTGGTATGTTAGTAACTGTCTCTATTTTTCCTTTGGATTGCTTCCAGCACACAGTTCCATGTATTTGAGTTGACAAGACAGCTTCCCCGCTTTTCGATGTATGCCCTGAGCAGCCTGGACTCGGCCACGGAGCCCCGGAGCTTTGTTAACTGTACAACGAATGAGAGACCACAAAGGGTGAATTTCTGCTCTGCTTCCCATTTCCCGGTCCTGCATACAGAGTCTGCAGGTGGAGGGCTTGCAGTTAGCTTGAGATAGCAGAGAGCAAAGGAAAATTACGGAGTGAGCTGCACTGCTGGCCTTTGGAGTCCATGTGTTACAACTTGACTCAGTGCTTTTTTCTGTTTTTTAAATGATGCCTCAATTGAGGTAGTCCCTGCTTCAGGAATTCCTGCAGCTGCAGGAACTAATGGCCTGAAATCGTGAGGTGTTTCAGGTATTGCGTTGTTTGTTGTGTGATAACTGCTGGAATGCCAGTGGCGGGAGCCCTGTAGTGAGTGATGAATTTTGTAAATGAGCAGAGAACAGGAAAAAGGCACTACAGTGCCAAAATAATGGCTCAGATTCATAACACATGAGCAGTAGTGCTATCATTTTGGTTCTAAAAAATCTGAATAGTGGGATGGCAGTAATTAGAGCTGGTTATTTCCCCCATAACTGTAGGGCTCTGCCATATTTGCATGACCTGTACTGTGTTAAATAGCCAAGGCAAAAACCAAGATGAAATGAAACTTTCCTTTTTAAATTTGTGCAGTAGAACCAAGCCTTGCTTCCCAGCTTTCTCTGGTCTCCAAGGCCTGGGCTTATGTTTTGACCTTGGGCTGTGGTCTCTGGTAGTTGGATTTGATTTTCTTACAAATACTCAGCTTTGGAGCAGGGAGTCAGCTGCCCCTATTCTAACAAGCTCATGATGTGGGTTTAGGGGATGAAATTTAGTAAACAAAATTTCCAAGGTACCCTGAACAGAGCGCCCTGGTGCACATCATGTGCAGGGAGATTGCATGGTTCTCCAGGCTTTCCACACAGGTGATGGCTAATGCTCTTAATTTTATTTTTGCAAGATTATTATGTGGCTGAATCAGAGCTTCTTGCTACCAGAGGATGCAGAGTTTCAGAGCACTCCCTTTCAGGTTTGCTTCACTTCCCTTCGTAATGCAGGTCAGCTCTGCATCAAAATCAAGCCCAGCGGAGAGGTGAGTACCTTCATGGACAAGGGGAACACCCGTTTAATTATACTCTGGTGAAACTTAAGGGTGGTGCCAACATGAGGCAGTGAAAATGAAGGAGGACTGAACAGGACAGAAGAAGCACTCATGTTTTAGGTTTGTTTTTGGAAACTTTTGGGTCTATTTACTGCTAGTGGGTAGTTCCAGGGCCAGTCAATGAATAAAACTACAGATGTGTAGAAAGGTATTTGTTCCGGTAGAGAGTGGTTTCAGGGAGCCATAATTTGATGCACAAAGTCTGCCTGGAACTTCTGCACTGGTCCTGTATGCACAGATTCCTCTGCCCCAGGCCTGAATAAAAACCACTTTGAAATCAGTGTCTCCTTATCTACTTAAAGTTGTAGAGCTTGCTTGTGCAACAATTTTGCCTCTTGATAGAATGAACTGCTTTGAGCCTGAGTAACTGTTAGAGAGGCAGTCCTGCTGGGCAGTTCTGGGAGATGTTTTGGCACGGGAGCGCTGAAGTGCTTTCTTTCCTTTCTGACAGGTTTCCATCAACACGGATGATATTGATCTAGCTGGTGACATTATCCAGTCAATGGCCTCCTTTCTGGCCATTGAAGATTTGCAGGTGGAAGCAGATTTCCCTGCGTACTTTGAGGAGTTGCGGAAAGTGTTGGTCAAGGTGAGGAGGCATCGGGCATTTCTAAATTGGCAGCTAAGCAGTCACTGGGGGCATTTGTATGAGAGGATCTCTAGACCGCTTTATCTTCTTTGTGGAAATGGGCCAGCCATAGCTTGCTGTGTGTTCTGTGCAAAGGAACGCCCTCAACTTTCTGTTTATTCTTTGTTCTGTAGAACAGGCTCTTGGTCCCCAGCAGCTGATTGTTTAGAATAATATAAATGCATTGTCTGGGAGACTGACCTGTGGATTTGGGTTGGGGCGTAAGGTGTGTATCTCAGCCTGATCACCTCCTTCTGGGGACAAGGAACTGCTCTGGCAGCCAGGGAGTGAGGGGAAGGAGAATGGTCCCAGGGATGCTGGTAGGTTAAGTTGAGATGTTATTTCCTATTACACTGGGCTGAGGTTTAGCTTGAACAATTACCTGTGTGCCCAGAGTGCCAGGGGCCCTTTCTTGTGACTCTTTGCCTTGGACAGGTGGACGAACACCACGCAGTGAATCAGAGGCTCACTGCCGATATGGCTGAACACTCCAACCGTATCCGCAGCATGCTGGTTCAGGCGGAAGATGCACGACTCCTGGGAGACATGTAAGCAATTGGTGCTTAGCTTGTATGTTTTGGGTTTAGAATGGTCAGTCATTGCTTTTCAGGCAGAAAAAGCACAAAGATCCATGTGTGCGATATAGGGGTTGCCTAGTTACAACTCTTGATGTAGAAATTGGTACCTTTGCTGGTCCCTCCATGAGCTCTCCTTGAGCCTTATCTTGTTTTTTAGGTGGAAAACCAGTCTGGGGAAGGCAAAAGGGCAAGGGTAGGGGCCTAGTATAGAGCCAGTGGGGTGAATCAACCTCGAGATGGTGAGATACATTAGAAAAGATACATTAGGGGAAGAAGACAGTAAAAGCTGTCTGTGGTGTGTGAACTTTGGAGAACACCAAGAAAAAAATTTTAGGTGTCACAGTCTTTTCACTCTGATTTGCTGTGTTCTGCTAATGTCCTATCTTTACTGTCAAGAGCGGTAGTAAAGAGGTCTGAGATACTGCAGAGCATTGTTACTTTCACTGGGGAAAGTGGCATCCCTTCTTTGGCTTGCTGGATAAACTAACTGCAAAAATAGACTTTTTTGCAGTAAAATAATGAGCATAACCAACATGTCTAGACAAGTCTGTTGTCCTGTAGCTGGCAGACATGCGGGTAACTGTGGTAGCCATTACAACCATGTATTGCTCCACCTTTATATTGACAAACCAGGAATGACTGTCTTGTCCCCAGAGATGCAAATAACTGGACTGATTGTTCCTCCAGGAAAAACATGAAGACACGGTACATCGAGCTGTATGATCTCAACAGAGATTTAATAAATCAATACAAAATTCGTTGCAACAATCACACAGAGCTGTTGAATAATCTGAAAGCTGTGAATCAGGCAATCCAGAGGGCGGGGCGGTTACGTGGTAAGTATGTGTGTTTGGAGGCAACAGGGCGGGGAGTCTTGGATCCCAGTGAGGCAGATATGATGTGTCTCAGAGACCAACTGGATTAGTTAAGTAACTTCAAACTTTTTGGCCTGAAACTAAATTAGTAGAAGTACTCTTTGATTTCTCAGCCATAGCCAATTGCCTGTGACAGTCAACTGTGAGTGTCCAGTGTAATCTGGGATCACAATTTCAGAAAGAACAGTTCAAGCAGTTTCTAGCTTTCTGGATGGTGTAGAAATTGCTAGTTTTGTAGAACACAATTTTAAAAACATTTTTAAAATAGTGTTTCAGTTCTTAATTTAGAACTCCACTTTAAAAAAACTTGGGAACTTAAGCAGGGCTGTTTATCTATATTATTAGTTCTGCAGGTCTTTGGGGAAGGAGATATTTTGTCTATCTGTAGCATTCCCCTTTCAACAAGTCCTTAAGCTCTCCTATACTAGAGCTACATTCGATTCTTCTTTAAAGAAAGGATTTTATTTACATATTAGAAAAAAGGTGGCATTTCACTGTGTGTTTAAAAAATATTTGAAAGAAACACCTAAATTTTGAGACTGGATCAAATAGGTGTTTTTACCAGTTTCTCAGTAACTGAAGTGTTTTTGCTTTTCTCTCCTTTTTTTCTCTTGACAGTCGGCAAACCTAAAACACAAGTGATCAGTGCTTGTCGGGACGCAATAAGAAGCAACAACTTTAACATGCTGTTCAGGATAATGTGTGTGGGAACAGCCTCTTCTTAAAATGACTGGAGGAGCAGCATTTGCACCAAGGCAGTGTTTCCATGCAGTGGGCAGATAACGGACCAGTAACAACAAGCAGTTAATTTAGTCCCCTACTCCACTGTAAGGGGAAGTAATTGCAAAGGTAGCATTTTAGTTAAGCCATCAGGTGAGAAATGTTATTATGCAGGCCAGAGCTTCGTAAAGAAAGCATCAGAGTTTAAGTGCAAATGTGGTATTTATGCAAGACAGAGGTATAACCTTGGAACAGTTATTTTCTTACAGTAACTTATGTATTTTAATATATTTTGTAGTTACGGCATCAGCCTTTTCCATTAAAACATAGACTGGTTTGACTGCTTGTGTTCTGATTTAGTTGGGGAGATGCATACGGTTAAGTTTATTTGTTGAAAAAACCCCAAACAAACCACTTCTCTGGTTTTGCTGCATAGTCTCTGTGCATACTAACTAAGCACTTAAACTCTCTGGGTTGGAGAATCCCAGGTTTCAATGCAGGGATGGGCTGCTTTCTAGGTAAACTGCAATTCAGTGCACTAGAAGCACCAAAGGGATAATGTCTCCTTGCTGGCTTTTAAACCAGAAGATCTTTGAAAGCCGTCCAGTTCCACGATCCACGCAGGTAGGAAGTGGTGTGTTTCATATCCGACACTTTCCCCACGCCTGGATTGCAGGAAGTTTTGCTTCCAGCTACTGGTTCCGTGCTACTGCTGGAAAAAAACTGCAGATACTGAGGTGGGCAAGGGTGTGTTTCAGGAACAACAAAACCAAACTACACACCCAAGCTTGGTGCATACACGAAGAGCTGGCAGTACTTAAAGGGATCAAAGAAGAATGTATTGAAAAATGTCTTGGCTCCTGGCTCAAACCTGTTTATTAATTGTGGGATCTCTTAGAATTGGATTAAAATATTACAGTAAGGCTCTATCTTAGATCTAAAGATATTTTAGAACCTTTGCCAAAGAAAAGATCTTCTAGAAGCTAAAAATACCCTGCACAGGATGGAGGTTGGGCCCCAGTGCTCCTAGCTCCTGTGCTATTCATCACATCTACCACTGTATGGATCAGTGTTTGCAGCGTGGGCAGGGAGGAGGCAGTCCACCTCTGTGAATCAAAGTTCTTGGGTAGCTTCTCGGGGCTGTCAGGAGTATTCATGTCCTGCAACTGGTCTGTCTTACTTGCCACTACTGTATTAAAGCCAGCAGCCCACCATTCATTACAGAGCAACTGGTAAGCATGCAACCAGCTGAATGGGGAATGTAATTCTTGCAATGTGTTTTAATCCCCAAAACAGCCCCTTGCCACTGCTTTGGCCCCTTCAATATGAAGACCTGTGCTGCCAAAAGCACAGATCTGTCATTTCAAATCTGCAGCAGGAGCTCATTTGAATCCTTTTAAGAACCTGGTCGTTAGTCAAATCCAGCTCCTTGGTACAAGGGTGGTGAGCCACCCATGCTGTTCTAAGCAAGTAAGCTTTAAGACTTGATTATGGAACAGTCTCCTGGCATGAGTGCTGGGCTTTCTGCCACCTGCTGTACCTGTTCCCACTGTTTCAACCTCTTGTTCTTTACGTCCAAAATCCTAACGCTTGCATACTGACATTCAGGTAGTCCATTTGACGATAAGAGAGTGGCTCTGATCAGAAAGCAGGTTTCCCATCAGCCTGATTTTTCAGGGCTATGCACCAGGCACTTCCAGTCCCAGCTCTGTTTTCCTCTTGGCAGTGAGGTCAGTCCTTTGGTCACAGTCCAGACCTCTGATAAGGCTGATTTCCCTGGCTAAGTTTCTGACAACAAATTTGTCATTTGTTTTCCTGTAAAAACTTTTATCTTTGCCAAAGGTAAAATCCACGGCCAATAAGCTGAAGTGATACCAGGTTTGCAGTTGCCAGCTGAAATAAAGCAGCCCTTGGCTGGTGTGCAGCAGCAAGCTGACATAAGCTGAACCTGCACCAGGAGATCAGTGGCAAAGGTTCCACTGGTACGATTCAGCCCAGGACTAATGCCTAGTGATCCCCTTCTCAGGTACAGGAGGGGAACTGGTCACAGCAGGTTAAGCTGCTGGTCAAGTACAGAAGAACCTCTGAAACCACACTAGTAGAGCTGCATGTTGCTAAAAATTCATGGGCAAGGCTGCTTAGATGGCACCACACCTTGGTATGTGCACTGGGGATCAGGTCTAGACTGCTGTCTTGCCCTGCTGGGGCACTTCGGTACCTGCCTGAAACTTCACTTTGGGCTGGAGCCTGGATCGGTGCCTGCTGAAGAGGGATCTATGTAACAATGATTTTCAATGTCCCAATTCAAGTTCCAGTTTGGAGTTTAAAAAAAAAATTCGAACTGACACTTGACAACAGGTTATCTGATTTTAGCCCGTTTCTCCAAGTCCCATGGATTGCTGCTCTTAATACCAATTCCCAGAATACCTGATGTCAGAACTTTGCTGCATGTTTGTGAATGCTGAAACCACTCCTTTAGTCTGGTCTACAGCTAAACTGTTGTATCTTGCTTCATATTGAATTGTTCCTGTTTTCAGCTACTTGGAAAACTGGTAACCACCAAATCCCCCAAAATTTGTTACGCAAATGCTTCCTAACTCAGCACTTCAGTAACTGAAAGCTGCTGGTACCCTGCATCAAATGCCTGGCTTTGGAGGTGCAGTCAGCTGGTGGGAAATGTGCGTCCTTGTACAGCCGAGCTGATTGCATGAGGCCATCTTCCCTGGTATGAAGTTTCCATTCTCTGTTACTTGTGCTCCAGAGCTCTATTCACTTGTTGTTCTCGATCCTATTTTTCTATATTGTCCTGCTTACTCATTTTGTGGGTATGTTTATATTTCATATTCATATTCCTTTCCATAATGACCAGAGTACTCTGCAAGCAGCTACACCTATTTGTAAATACAGAGTTGTATGCAGCAAGAGCATCTATAAAGAGGGCTCCCATTAATCAGCGTGGTCTAACTGCAGACCGCTCCCTCTCCCCCAAGTAGCTCATGTCACTTGAAATTTCAGCGAGCAGCGTCTTTCCCCTGTACCTGCAGCACCAGCCACGAGTGGGGCTGCCTTTGGCTTTTGGGACCAAACAGGAAGGGTAGGAGAGCAGAGATGTGTTGATTTTTAAATCTTTGAATGGTAACTGAAAATTTGGCTCCTTAAATTACTTCATCTCAGTCACCGGAGGCAGAAGGGTGGTTCTGTGTGTGATTAGATAAGGGCTTGCTCAAGTAGAGGCTGGTATGCCCTCTAGTGTATTATTTATTATTAAAAAGCAGCAAGCTTCAGAGGGCCTAGCCACTTCCCAGTCTTCTGGGAGGCTGTTCTGCTGAACACTCTCTTAGGCTGACAATGCAGCAGAGTAAGTAACTTCATTTTGTTAATTAATGTACTCCCAACTTTGCCTAGTTGACTATGCTGTGAATAGCTGTGCTGCCACCTTTGTTCAAAACTACCCAAACAATTTTTTTTTTTTTCTTTGAAACCTCCATTATCTCTTTCTACTGGAGCAGCTTAGAATAAGAACTACTTTCTCCCCAAGAACAGCCGCTGCCCAGAAACTAGTGATTCATGAAGAGTGTCCTGTTCTTATGTTTAACTTCATCCCCTTAAGTAGCTTAGAACAGTAGCTGAGGACCATTAAAACCA
Source organism: Pandion haliaetus (assembly GCA_013401275.1). Classification (NCBI taxonomy): domain Eukaryota; kingdom Metazoa; phylum Chordata; class Aves; order Accipitriformes; family Pandionidae; genus Pandion; species Pandion haliaetus. Next base: position 320,744 of record VYZV01030725.1, on the reverse strand, counting down.
AGCAAGAAAGTCTTGGCAGTGCACAGAGAAGCCAGCTTAGGGAGATGAGTCAGAATATGAACAAGACTGTGTAGATCTCGCAATAGCAGCTTGGAACAACCACGTTCCAGCTGTTCTCCCTGCCCAGCAGTACTGGAAGGAAAAGCTAGAACCGAGCAACTGCTCATAGTCTGGGTCTGAACCCACACTGCAGCTATATAGTTCCTGTGCATCACACTCTAAGCAGCTATGTCGTCCCCTTGCTTTGGCATCAGTGGTGGCTGAGACACCTTTCGTTTTGGAAGTGATGGCAGTGGCTTCATGCTTCAGTGGTTCCTTTCTCAAACCTTGTGTGTTGGGATCACAGCTGAAGGTTGTTGCTCCTGTATCATCCTGAAGGCATGCCCAAAGGACATCCTGCTCTGTGAAGAGTGCAGAGTACTTGTGCCAACACAGCTAGCCTTGCTTTGAGCTCACTGTTCCTCTGCTGCCAGCTGTGGTCTTACATTGCTATGGTGGTCTTCAACAGGCCTGGAACTGGAGAAGCAGCAAACTAATGCAAATCTACCCTCTCCCAACCCAGGAGAGGCAGGAGGAATGAAATGTGCACACTTTCCAGCTTATTGCAAGCCCGTGGCCTGTGTTGTCTGGCTTGGATGAGATGAAAGTACACCTGTCTCTCTCAATTGCCAAAAAAAAGTTTCAGGCAAGCACATGCAGGCTAGGGCTGAGCCCCCAGCAGGGTGTTCTGCAGTCTGGCTGCCTCCTGCAGCAACTAGCACACCTCTGCAACAGCATCTCTTGGTGGGCTGGACACCTCAGTGGTGACAGTTGGGCAGAGTCCTGCTTGCAGTGAATGTGGGGCAGGCGAGCAGTACTGAAGGTGTGTGCAGGGGGGAGGTATTGTTCCAAGACTGCCGCCTTTCTTGTACTGTTTACCACAGGACCTGGATATCTGCTACCAGGAAACAGCTGAGCTGAGCTGATCTCCAGTGACAGAAGCCATGTCAGAGCCCAGCAGACCCCAGGACAAAACCAACATGACATGAGGTCATGCTGTCGGTGACGCTCCTGCTGCCTGTGGATGACAAGCCAGGAAGAGGTGAGTTACCACCTTCCTGCTACCAGCCCACTGCCCCTGTTCTGAGGCTGGAGCCACAACCCTTTCACACCTGAAGCAGCCAGCTATCCACGTACACAGGAGCAGGTCTCTTCTCTCATCTATTTAGCTTGTAAATTCTTTGGAGAAAGGGCTGCATCTGGGTTTGTCTGCACAGCATTTAGCATAATAAAGTCGTGCTCCTTGTTACAGCGCCAGGTCCTTCTCAATGCCAGCAGCTTTATAGCCTCACTCTCTTCCTTCCCAACTCCACAGAGTTGTGCAGCTGGAAAAACCTCTTATTTCCCATGGTAGCTCTTTTCTTTCTACAGTCAACATAGTTAAGGCCCTGAAAATGTCTTGGGCATTTTGTAACAAAACTTGCCCAACCAGAGTTTGAAGCATTTAACTGACCCACTTCCCCCACCCCCTTTATTAAAAAAAAAAAAAAAAAAGTCAGTCATCACTTTGGGGCAATGCACAGCTGTAGTTTTCACCCAGACAGATTAGATGCATCCACCCATGTGCTATTTCCACGAGGGAACAGCTGGAAAGCTGACAGAGCAGCCATTATTTGTGTGACAATGACCCCTTCTGCATAGCATTAAAAGCAGTCGAGAGTGCGTGTAACAATGGACTCAGGAGAAGACTGGATTTCCATTTGTACAAAGTCACCTGGACCCCACATGGCAGGGTACAGCTCGTATACAGTGTGGTGAAGTTAGCAATGGCAAAGTTTATCTGGGCTTACACGGGCCCCAGCTGAACGGCTGGGTAGAAACCTGCCCTGCACCCACCACCATTTTCTGTGTGACAATGGTCACACTCTGCAGCATCACTCATAATAGACAAAGGAAAAATCCCAAAATCCTGTTCTGTTTGGACACTTTCTCAGGCGTGCCAAGCTACGATGATTGATGTATTTCACAAACTTCATAGTTTCTTTGTCTCTATAAACTAAGGCCAAGCAGTTGTCCTCTGGATTCACTGTCAACAGCTAGAAGACACAAAAGTAAGGGAGGAAATTAGTTTCACAAAAATGGCTTTGATATTATTCCGAGGAAGAAACAAACAAAACTGTTTCAAAAGCTAGTCAGAACAAAGGTCTGGTGTTAGAAAATGAATGATGTCGCTATTTTCATTTCTAATACCCCTTAACCTAAAGCAGTTATTAGCAACGTTTATTTGAAGGGAATCTGGTTGTCTTACTAGTATGACTGCTCAGCACTCCCACTAGTACTGATACTGAACGTGACCCTGGTAAACAGCACTTCCCTGGAAAAGCATCCTCTCTGCCACAGCCTTGTGCCCCTCTGAGGCTTCCCAAATGCCACCAGGTGCAGATGTTATCAGGCACTGTGAGAGCCTGAGTCTTAAGCTTTATGGTGAACGCTAGCCTCTTGAAGCTGAAGCCAGAGCTACGCCCATGAGCAGTAATTCAGGCAGGAAGGCTCCAGTGCGATACCAAGCACCCTCAGGATTATATTAGCATTATGACAAAGTGTAATTATGCCTCTCCACCCTGAACACTTCTGTCTAATTTGCAGCTAGCAACTGAGGTCCTTACCTCTTCATCTTCACCTTTAGCGATGTAGGAAGTAAAGCCACCATATTCTGGATCCCAGTCTTAAAATAGAAAAGAAAGATACTTAGAAAGTTCAACACTGCCCAGGCTCCATATAGCCTTCCTCAAAATGCCGTTTTTCCACCCCATTCCCCAGTTACCAGATACAGAATGATCCCCAGTTTACCTCCTGCCAGTCTGTTTTTTTTTTTTTTCAAATCAGAAACAACTGGAAGCAAATGTACTGGACTTGCCTTTTACCACAGACGAGCCATTTAAGGTTGCTTGGCACTCTGCTCCTCACACGTAGAACAGTTTTGCCTTAGCAGATATGCAAAAGGTTTTCAGTATAATTACTGGCACGTGCCAGGTGGTTTCAGCTATGCATTCTGGGCTCAGGTGGTCCAAAATGCTTATGTTTAGGTTTTTGTTTTCACCACTGTCTAACTAGCAATCAACTGAAAATGCCTAGACATGCTTAAAGTAACTTTTGAAAACCCTGGGGTTTGTGAATTGGAGGCGCAGTGGTAATTTTAATGAGAAAAGGGGCGAAATGGAACACTTCAGTGGGTATTCTGGCCACCTGAACCTCCACCGTGCCCATAGCCCCTACTTAGTGAGAGGAGAGGTCCGGGAGATGCAGCCTTTCCCTCTGCCCAAGCGCCACCTCCTGGCTGCAGCAGGAGAGGTCAAAGCTGATCCCAAGGCCACACTCCCAAGTCTTTGTGTAAGGACTACTGAAACCAGGGCTTATGCAGAAGTGAGGACTAGGATAAAGTCTACGGAGCACTTCTATGCAGGAGAAAGCAGGGAAATTTTGGCTACTGTAGCACTGCTGAGAATTCAGGAGTCCTTCCTTTAGACAAACCTTGTAAGGAGCGTCTGACATCTCTCTTTTGTCCACTTACCCTCACAGCCACAGAAGAAAAGCAGGTCGAGAGCAAATTCTGTTGCCTGAGTATCATGGACTAGAGTATAGTGCCCGTGGGTCCAGCGCCTCAGTTCCCCAGCACACACAGGGGTACCCGAGCCTAGGAGAGGGAACAAGCAAGCCAGGGAAAACAATGAAGTTGTACAATAGCCGATGCCTGCTGAGCTCGAGGCATGTAGCGGACAAGCCCCTGCACTACCACAACACTGTGAAACTGTCTTTGCTGACCCTGGCAAAAGTAAAAAGGTAAGAAAAAGCAAAACCACAGATCTCATGTTAACTCCTTTTCCAGAGGTCACTCTAAGTTACATACTTTGAACAATGTGGAGGAGTGGGGCCAAGCTATGATGTGCTTTGGGTTAACCAGTTCTTCCTTTTTTATTTTGTTCCTCCCCCCACCCACCGGATTTACAGTAGACCTCCAAACCTAAAAATCCAGCAACTTATCTGCTCTGGAAGTACCCTGAAACTACCAGAACTTCAGTGAAGCACGATATCGCTCTGAACTCACTCTTCATGTGCCAACCCAGGAGGTATGTCAGAATTTGGGGAAGCCTTTCTTTTCTCACGCCTCTAGCTCAGTTTTCAATCCATACAGCCCCAAACTATGCCTTCCTCATGTGAATTTAAAATCACACAGCAGGAACATGGCAGATAGAAGAGGCAAAATGACTAGCTGTGAAAATCAGAAAAACCAAGCCTTTGTACCACGTAAGTGTTCTGGTCGGATTTCCAGTAGGACTTATTTTTTATTACCTTTTATTCCAGTGTCCACTAACTTGCCTGACTCTGTGCAAGATGAGCATTTTCAAAAATTCTACCCTTAAACTTCAAAGCCACTGTTTTAAATAAATAGCACCAATTCAGAAATCCAAAATTAATCTAATATTTGATAGCAATGATATCTCATGGCTGACAATGAAGTGGCTATTTAGGCTGGCAGCATTTTCTGAAAGGTTAAATCAGAGTTTTAGGTATCAGTTTTCTAATTCTGAAATTTTCTGATCTGTTCACTTTTTTCCTTTTTGATTTGGTATCTCATACAAGAATCTACTTTATATGAGGCAGGAGTATGTGGATGTAGAAACCAAATAACTATTGGCAACAGATTATCAGGCAATTAATTGACACCCCCCCTCCTCACCCATGCTGTAAACTCCTACAGAAGTCCCACCCTTAAGACTTAGGTCTGCTCAGAATGGTATCTTCAAGTTAGTCATTAATTTAGTCCAAATTCTTTTGCGATGGTCACTTATTTTGGATACCCAATCTGACACGCTTCAAGTCCCATGTTTGTGCTGATGCCTCGTGCTTGCTGCAGTACAAGGTGAAATGTTAGTTCCATGAAAATCATTGGGAATTCTGCTGCCGACACCCTTAATGTCAGGATTCTGCTCAAGTCCTCTCATACTGCTGCTGCTCTACTTACCATTCTGCGTCTCGCTGTCTTGTGCTTCGGGGATGTAGGCAGGCTGGTCTGGCTGATGTGGATAGCTATCAGCATGTTGTTCAGGCTCTTCCTGCTCAGATCTGGGACTGCTGTGCCCAGCGGTAGCTGCTGCTCTTCCTTCCCCAGCATCTTCATCCTCGTCAGAGGGAGCCAGGAAGTGCAGCTTTAGGCTAGTGAAGTTGGAAAGCAGTAAAAACAAGGCCTCAGAGCGCAAGAACTGCAGGAATTTCTTCAGGATGTCAGGGAGGCTGTCTTCCTCTGCTGTCTCATAGAGTCTGAAAGACAGCAGAGGTATCAGCAGTGGAGAACCAACAAGGACTACAGCCATGCGGGCAGCGTCAACCAGTGCAGCCTCATGGCAGTTCTTGCTTGGCCTGATCAATAGGTGCAGGATGCTGTCATTGCCCACCTTTTATTGGCAGGCCCCCGGCTACTCCACTGGATGTCTTTGTTCTCCAAAGCTTCGCGTAGTAGTTGGTATTTCTCTTTCTAGGAGAGAAAGATAGTGCAGGAACTTTAACATGTAGCTCCCACGTCTCCCCTGGCGTGCTAGAAGCAGACATTGTCTACTCTCAGATAAGGCACTTAATTTTTTTCTAACTTGTCTGAGGTGCTTAAAGACTGCTGAACTGAAGGGCATAGCCTTGGGTGGGCATCATGTCTTTTCAATGCCAGTGACCAACAGGTATCGAATGCTACTTGACTGTCTGCTGGGTGGGAATCCAATTTCCCTGAGATAGGGACGCCCAGTAAATCAGCCCTGAGAAGCAAAGCCTTTCAAGTAAGACAAAACCATTACGGATCATTTGTTTCACACACAGGCCAGGATCCCCAAGTGCTGCGAGAGGCTGAGGGACAGGAGAAGGACACTCTGGTCACCACAGTGCTATGAAGAAGGGAGGATAACACGTTCCCATCCTTCTGCTTTGCTGCTTGTAGGAAACAAGAATGTTCAAGCAAATTTTGTGATTTTTGATGAGTCCCTATGCAGCAGTGTACAGGTAGGCAGAGGGGATCCCCCCCCAGAATTACAGAATGGTTGAGGTTGGAAGGGACCTCTGGAGGTCATCTGGTCCATTCACCCTTAGGGAGTGAACCTAGAAGGTGTTTTAGTCGATGGCCGAACAAGCAAGCCCTTTCCCAGCCTGCATGACATGTGGCACCTACCAGCCCTGTGACTTGTTCTAGCAGACCACATCAGATTGAACCACTGGGCTCACCTTAAGAAAATCTTTCAGGAGAATTTCTGATCGCTCCTCAAATTCCTCCTGGATTTGAGCTTGGGAGTCCATGTCCAAATAAACTAGATTGATCCACTCATACAAGATTTCATGCTGGAAGGGAAATGGACTTGAATGCTGAATTTGCAAAAGTAAAAACGATTCCCCAATTCCCCCTTACCCAGCTCGCCACAGNCCCCCCCCCTTTCTTTTTTTAATTGCACCATGAGTATTTGCTACATTCTCTGCACTATTGTGGGTATGCAAAATGAAATGTACAGAGTCAAGAAAGATAAACATGATATGCAAGAAAGAAACCAGCTATGAATTTATGGACAGGAAACAAAAAAAGAGAATGGGGTAAGTTAAAGCATCCCCAGGCATCGGTGCATCCCCTAACATGTATTCCAGGGACATGGAAGAAATAGAAATGCAGATAAGCAGATCTAAGCTTGTCACTCACATCATAGGGGATGTGTGGGCTCCTGGGCAAGGGAGCTTCAATGTGGCGTGCAGGTCTGACTATTGACGGGCCGTGAAACCAGCCGCTCACTGACAAGCGGCACTTCTCCTCACACAGAACTTCTGACACCTGGAACAACGTTGAGCAGTGTGTTACTGTTCAGACTACAAAACATTTAAGGACCAGCTGTAACAGGCACCATGTAGACTCATCAAAGGAGACAGACCTGACTCCAAAGAGCCTACTGGATACACAGAGAAGTCAGACAAGGGCTAGACCAGGCTGGATTATTCTTGGTTTACAGAATGAGGGCTTAAAGCAAACTTTGATGCTCAAGTCCATTGTAGGTTACAGAATCCCAGGCCAAGCTTTTACTCCAAGCTCCCAGCAGAATCCATTCCCTCTGAGAGCTTTGAGTCATTCTGTTACCAAAAGTAATGGTATTTTAGTTTTCTACCATTTGCTCTGTTGAAGAACCAGCTATCACAGGCTGCAAAAATTAGCAGCTTAACCTGGACAGCACTGAGCATCTGTGGGCCCCAGCAGACTGTATCGGTCTACTTTTTTGTCTTTTAGTTTTTAAGAAGTGCTGTAATACAAGCTATCATGAAGGGCACTTGCCTGATGCTTTTGGCTCTGGATTAAAGGTCTACTTATCTGTCAGCAACCCCTTTGTCCTGGCATTTAACCTGGTCTGTGGAAAGCCTTGGTTTTCACACAGTGATGGCCACCGTTAAATCTTGATTTCATCAACTTGCACACTGAGGTAAATTGGGCTAAACTGAACGATTTCACATTCTAGGGTGCTGTACTGTAACAGCAGCGTGAAGACAAAGCCATCCCCTTATGACTTGTTGCTAGCCACAGACTGTGAATTTTTGAATAGCACAAAGACTTTGCACTGGGGTTTTTGAGTTTGTTTGTTTTGTTTTTTAGACCAGTGTGATGGAACAGGAGGAAGAAAGACAGTCTGTTCTGAAAAGGTTTTGGCTTTTATCTATTGTTACAGAGCTGTACTGGCCCTTTCCTTGCATGACTTAGAGGTGTTCTAGGTTATTTGGAATGGCTACTCAATCCTAAATCACTTGGGAAATGGAAACCAGAAAACTGCCTGCCACTGAAAGGTCACAGACCTGCTCTCCTCAGCGAACACCCACAGCTTTATTTGTTATCTCCCGACAAGTGTACACATGAAGTCCAAAACCTGAAGATCTGTTAGGAAGTACTGACTAAATGCTGTTTGCCCAACGTCTGAGAGGGCTTTAAGGCTGGCATGTGCTGTGAAGGCTTCATATCAGTCTGACCCTTACACAGTCCTCTAACAGCAATTTGCAGGCTCCACACTTTACTGACAAAAGGGTCAAAGAAACGATTCAGTGGTTCAGCAAATACTCTGGGCACAACCAGTGGCGTCCAGATCTGGGAGGCTTTAATTCACAGCACTCCCAGTTAAGCTTAATGCTTATTTTAAAACTAAGTTTATTATTTAAGTTGAGTTTATTGCCTGTGTTAACAGTACCAGAGACAGTACACAGGACTCTGAATAGTGCTAATGCATGGGATTAAGTTTAGGTCAGTAGAAGACAGTCACAAGGCTAACTGGAACATGGATTTTTATGACAAGATTAAATCGCTACCTGAAAACAATTAGGGCAGTGACCAAGTAGATGCTTCTGTTAATTAATTGTAAGACATAAGTGACCCCAAAAAAAAACCCTAAGCAGTCTAGGTGAGGACATGCCCAACCTACATCACTGATCTTCCTCTCCAACCTTCTGCTCTTTGGCCTTGTTTGTTACAGTCCGTGGTATTGTCAAATACACAGGCGTTTCAGATTTCCGTCAGGTGTTTGTATCATGTGGTTCCACTGATTATTCATCCTGTCTCCAGCCATCTTCCTGATAAGTGCCACAAAGTGCTACTTAACCATATAGGCATGTCTGCTGTAGGGTACCGCATTACATCTATGTTACTGGGGGAGTAAAGCCGCATAGTGCCCTATCGGCAAGGTGAGGAGCTCTTCTGGAGCAAAGTCATGGCATCTGCATGAAAAATGTGAGCTAGTTTAAAACGAGCAAACAAACAAAACAACCTCTTATCACCACAGCCACATCCACAGCAGTGGCTTGCCAGGATAGCAACACAAAGTAGAAATGGAAATTTTTCTTCCCCCAGGATGATGAAGCTAGACTGACAGTTTAAAGTTGGCTTTGTCAGTTCTTGTCCTCTTTAAAGTCCTTGAAGCCCTGCCTTTAACGTACAGCACTTAGCGTAAGTATCCACTGTACCCACACTTCTCCCTTTCCCTTCTCCCTCTCCATCAGGACTGTAATAACACACAGAATGAATAACCACAATGAGAATCAAAAAATGAAGAAGATGCAACTCCTTGCCTGGTGGAAAGAGACTGGAGACACTTCAAAGAAAACCAGCGTGTTCCACGAAGGCACTAATGACTTGATGATTTGCTGTGGCTGAAAGTGTTCTGAGGAGGAAGAAAACATACTCTGGTTAAGATATGAATGGGAACTCACTAGAAACTGCCATTTCTCTCTGACTTCATGACATTGTGACTGGTGAGAGACCTGGGTATAAGGGCTGGAGCTCAGAGCAAGGGCTTGGTGAGGAATCAGTGGACTTCTGTTGCTGGAAAGGGAAGTTATCTCCATCACTTTAGAGTTCCAAGCACAGTTACTGCCATTGCTGCCATCCTGCCTCCACTCTTGGCCCTTGCAAAAAAGTGGGGAAAAAAAATAAGATTCCCCTCTTTAGCTTCTCCTTTTTCTCTACTGTTGCCCATTAGCATTGTCTGCAAAGACTCACTGCTACAGCCCATCTCTAAGGTGCAAGTTTTACATATACATCAGCTTCTCTGGACTAAAGAGAAACTCTTTATCTTCCTTGTATTGTCTGAGGAGAGAGTTGCTGCAAGGGGTGCAAAAGCTTCATCTTTTTCAGCCATCTTGGGCTGAGCTCCGAGCTCCTACCATCTGTGCTATACAGGTCCAGCGTTCCCCCGTTGCTTTTCTCCCAGGGTGGGACGAGGTACAGGATGAAAGCAATTCTCCGACCTTCCAGCTCATCATCATGGCACAGCAAGACATCTGCAATTACACACGTTTTGCTGCAGTAGCGCCTTCCTAGTATACGCATGATTCATTCCAAAGGCTGCTTCCCAGCTTTGTCCCCGTAAGGATACAACAAGAAAAAACACGCCCTTTCCAAGAACTGCATTTTCACTCGTCAGCATCACCAGCCCAAGATTTGCAAGATTAACTTCTGCGGGATCACACTGCAACTGGCAGATCAGCCCACTCTGAAGGTACAGGCAGTTCTAAATTGTCATCCACCCCTCCCTGGCTGCCACTGGGCACAGTGGACAGAAACTCCTGCCTTAATAATTCAAGCTCTTTTAAATACAGAGATGCCCTTTGAGTAGGTTTGTTGCTGGAATAGAGGGGAGGGGGAGCCCTGGGAACATAAAATCTGGACTGACAATTGGTTGTGCAAAAGACTTTTAGAAAGTAGAGCTGACAGCAATAAAATTTTTCCCCTTCGTACAGTAATTTTTCATGACTAAAAGGGTAGGTGCAGTTGTAACCTGGACTCACCAAGGTAACGTTTTAGCATCAGACTTCACAAACTCAATGGTAGCATTAGGAAGCTGAACATGTCACCCTTTTGCATGGAAGCAGGCATGCAAACATGGGCTGAACATCCCTGAAAAGGTGGAGGCTTGCAACAGCACTAGGCCCAGTTAAAACCATCAGGAAGAGAACTACAGCAACAGTTTTTCCATAATCTGTACTTCATTTTCTGAGACTTTGATTTGCTGCCAATAGCTTCTAGGGCCCTCTGGAACTAGAAAGGGGCTGTGGTGGGTTACGTAATTAGGTATTCTGTAGACATATTGTTTCCTACACACCCACAGAAGCTTTAGGGAAAGAATTGCTTATAGACTGACCCGTATATCCATATTTAGCACAGGAGATATCAATAGTTGGTTCCAGCTCAGTCTGGGTCACAGCAGAAAGCCACGCTCGGAATTCTTCACACAGAGCGTGCCTGAGAAGACAAGCACAAGGTAAGTGTCCTCCGGTGTTATGAAGCCTATGACCATAGCTTATTATCTCCCTTCCAACTATTTAAACAGTTAGAGGTGCTGTTCCTGCCGGAGACGCTGTATCCCCGTAGCACCGGGCAGGAGCTGGCCAGGAAAACTGCCCAGCATTTACAACACCGCTGACAATAACCAGCGGCGAGCGTGAACTTCGCAGTAAGGGCGGCAGGTGAGCCTTTCAGAAGTGACAGACACACGAGGGCAGACCGGATCGCGCTGCTCAGAGGAAGGCAGTTAACTGACTTCAGGGCGGCCACCTACACAGACTCAGCTCTTCAGGGCCGTCCCGGCCGCCTGGCCCACCCCGCGGCCCCTCGCCTTCCCAGGGGAGCCAGCCAGGGCTTTCCCCCCCGCCCCCCATCCCCGAGCCGGCCCTTTACCTCAGCGCGGCGACGTGGGGCTCCGGCCTTCCCCCCAGCTCCTCGGACTGCGGCGGCCCATGGAAGAGAAGAAGGGACGGGGGTTAGGGCGGCGGGGAAGGGCTCGGGGCGGCCCGGCCCGGCCCGGAGCCCCCCTGCCGCAGCGAGAGGAGGTCGTTGCTCCGCCGACGAAAGCCGAGGCCCAGCATCTCGTCGCGCAGCGCCTCGGCGAAGGCCGGGCCCGCCAGGAAGCC
>VYZV01030725.1:284893-295074 GCA_013401275.1 Pandion haliaetus | reverse complement strand
TTTTTTATTCAGTAAGGCCTGTTAATTCACAAGTAGCTAGGCACTAAGCTTGAAACTAGATTGGTTGGGGTTAGGAAAATTGAGACAGAAGTGAAGGCGGCAGTCATCTGGTATTTTTAGTGTTGTTCAGAAAGCTGTGAAAGAACAAAGCTCACGTGGGAAGAAATCCTTATTATATTCCTTCTGCATTCATAGCGTGTATTGTAATTCTTTACTTGGACAAATTGTACTTGTGTGATCTGCCTTCCAAACTCAGGGGGTTGCGGAACTGAACCAGATATAAACAAGGAAGAAAGAACCAATTTAAAAACAAAAACATGGGAGTCAACTTAATCAATTGGACCAGAGTGAAGCTTTGGGCAACTCCTTTCCTTGTCTTGTTCTTCCCCTTCCTGCCCTGGAAATAAGGGGATGGACCACCTAAATACTTTGCCTCTTGGGTCATCTTTGATTTAGACAGCCTAGGTGTAGCCTACCATTAAGGTAGTTTAGAGAATTAATAAGCTATGCATGCTATTGAATGAGGCAACTATTTTCAGTAGAATCTGTCCAGCAGTCTCTAGCTACAAGTAGAATTTTTGGGGGAGATGTCTTTTTCTTCTAGAAGAAAATGGCATTGGAAGAACTAGAGGCTGGAAGATAAAGCTGGACAAATTCAGATCAGTGGTAAGGTGAAAAATTGGCAGAACAATTATTCTCATTGCTCAAAGGCTGTATATTTTGCTTGGGTGTCTTTCTAAAACGCATGTTCATCCTAAGCAGATGCTGTGAATTTGATGCAGAAGCTACTGTGTGAGAAAGTGTCCGTGGTTTTCTTGCACAGGTGATCTAAACTTTAGATCAAATAATCGTAATGATCCCCTCTGGCTTTAAAAGCCTGGTGAATATAAATGACAGCAAGTCGAACGAGACTTTGGGATGGTGTGTGGTTTTAGGTTTATTCCACATCATTATTACACTGCGTGGTTGAGGCTGTGAAATTGGTTTTATTCTAGAAAGCAAAAGATTTTCCTGAATGAGGACTTGTTTGGTGAGGTGACTATGGAAGGCAGGATGGATGAAGTAAACATTTAATGGTCCTTTAAACCTGTTACGTATTTGTGTTGCAGCTTTCCTTTTCTCCTACCACACCCATGAGCAGCCACATCAGAGTCCTGACCCTGCTTATAGCCATGCTCCTGTCCTGCTGTGGATTAGCAGTCATCTGTGGTATTATTGGCTACACCCACGGCATGCACACGTTGGCTTTCATGGCAGCAGAGGTGAGACTTCCTTCATATGTGTCGTGCTTTCTGCTTTGCTTTTCACCCTTCACTTGGGGGTATCTTGGCACGCGGTGGGTTTTCTTTTAGTTTCCCACAAGGAAAAAACTCCAAAGACGCAGACAAGCCCTCCCTGGTTTAGATCTGTCAGGTCTGCGTGCTTTCTGTCTTTAGAGTTTAAGCCTGCAAAACATCTTTGTCTGAAGAAGAGAATGAGAGGATAAATCTGTAAGATGATGCTGAAATCAAGTGGCAGCCTGTTATGGGTTTGTGTGGCGCGGTTTTCCTCGGTGGCAGGGGAGGGGGGCTACAGAGGCGGCCCCTTTAAGAAGTTGCTGGAAGAATTCGCCGCCCCAAAATGTCGGACCCGCGCGCCAAAATGTCGGACCCGCCTCTAGGCGGGGAGTGACGGTGGTAGCGCCTCTGGGAAACATATTTAAGAAGGGGAACCGGTAGTGGGGGGGGGAAACCTGAGAGGAACATCGCTGCCGACACTGGAATCATGGAAGTGGAGGGGGAGGAGGAGGAGCCTGAGGAGGCTGATGGCCCTGCAGCCCAGGGGGGTGAACGGTGGAGCGGAAGCTCCCGAAGGTGGCCGTAACCCCATGGTAAAAACCGCGCTGAAGCAGTGTGTGACTGGAGAGCAGCCCGCGGAAAGGACCCGCGCCAGGGAAGTTCGGGAAGAACTGAAGCCCGCGGAAAGGACCCGCGCCAGGGAAGTTTGTGAGGAACTGCAGCCCGCGGAAAGGAACCACGTTGGAGCAGGGGACGAGTGAGGAATCTTCCCCCTGAGGAAAGAAGCGGCAACGACGATGCGTGGCGAGCTGACTCAACCCCCATCCCCGATTCCCCTGCGCCGCCGGGGGGAGGAGGTAGACAGCATCGGTAGTGAACTGAGCCGGGAAGGCGGGAGGGGTGGGGGGAGGTGTTCTGAGGTTTGGTTTCCCTTCCTAATACCCTTGTGTTTTGTTTCTGTTTTGATTTGTAGTAAATTAAATTGATTTTGTTTCTTCCCCAAGTTGAGCCTGTCTTTTGCCCGTGACCATAAGTGGGGAGTGATCCCTCCCAGTCCTTGTCTCGACCCACAAGCCTGACTTTGTTTTTTTCTCCTCATCCCAACGTAGCCAGGCGAGGGGGTGGGGGGTGAGCAAGCGGCTTCGTGGTGCTTTGTTACCGACTGAGCTGACCTGAAACCACGACACAGCCTATGAAAAAATAATGGTTGTGCTTCATGAGCATTGCAAGAAGGGTTAGTTGAAATGGCTGCTAAAGAGAGGGAGAGAGTGTACGTAAAAGTGTGATTGATGTGTGCCTCAGCCTGTTTCTCTGAGGTTATATTTTCTATTCCATTTCTCCCCAAAAGAAATGAGACTAACATCCTTTCCTTAAGGCATACTCATGGGATTTGCTTATGTTTGTGTAAAGAGTTGTGTCTTAGCTGAGATGAGCAGGGCATGTTTGTGCACTCCTGAACCCTTTGCAGTTGGAGTAAACATCAATATGTTTGTGGATTGAACTTCAGTATGTTTTTGATATTATGGTAGGTTGTCGCTCTGTGCCTGAGGAAGAGATAATCTCAAACAAAGGAGAGGTAACCATTATAATTGCAAGTAAGTCGTGTTAGCTCATCCTTAGTTCAAATAACAAGTAGCATGTACGGTTTGCTTTTCTTCTCCTATTTTGAATTCATACTTGGAGTTAGTGAGGAGGAAAGAAAACAAGTCAGCTGATAGTAGGAGAATATGATGCTGGTCACACCACAGTTCAGTTATTTAATATGTCAGTTTACTTTTCCCTAAATACGAGAATAAGCAAGGCCAGATTTGTAGTTACACAGTGGAAGGGTATTGAAGATTTGTCAGTGGCTCTAATAGGTGGGGTCGTGTTGGTGTTGTGTCTCTTATCTTGGCTTAGCAGAAGGATGTATCAGCCTTGTACCAGCATGGGGTATGTTTATTAGGGAGTGTTACAGTGCCCAAGTGTTGCCTTGTTAGTGCTGCACGATGTGGCGGTGTATGTGGTTTAGGTTGCCCGATGGGGCCCAGCTATTCATTTCAGTGGGAGCTGTTCTGTCTGCTTATTAACAGAGCGGCTCAGTCAGCATAAGTGTGTGGTCCTCAGCCAAGCCATGGATCCACGCAGCCTGCTCTGCTGCTGGTGGACAGCAGAGGAGGTTTGCGGGGAATGTACAGGAAAGGGTTCTCGACCCTTGCTTGCAGCAGCTGGTGTTTGAGGACATTGCTGAGGTGAGGGTTGCACAAGCCTGTTGGGTTTGATAGCCTCAGATGGACTCTGGAAAGTTGTCTGATCGTTTATTGAACTCATTTATACTTTGGCCTCCATGATATCCAAAGGCAACAAATTCCACATTTAACTTGGCTTTGTGTACACAGAGCAGCTCTTCTAGTTGTTCTGAATCTTCTGTCTGATAATGTCCCTGGCTATCATCTCAGACATTTATGGTGAAAAAGTGCAAAGAATCATTCCCTGTTTATTCTTCTTTATACCATTGGTGATTTTATAGACCTTTCTCCTGTTCCCCTTCTGACTTGCCTTCCAAGCAAAAGAAATCTAGTCTGTTTAATCTTTCCTCACATGAAGTTGTCTAATATCTTGCCCTTTCATGAACGTTTTAGGTACGCCCTATATGGATTGGGCGACCATGAGTAGTTTCCTTGATTTTAATACCCAGCACTCATGTAAGTGGAATAAAACATTTAGGTTTCTTTCTGTACAGGTACTAGCAGTGACACCTCGTGGCAGTCCTCAAGCTCTCAGTAAAAAGCATAAAATGTTGCAGACTAAAATGTTTTCCTGGTGGTGGCTTGTGTGATACTGTTTGAGAGGGACTCCGCCAAGTGTATTCCATTAGTGTGTATTTAATTACATTAAGTTACATTAAGCTATTCATCTCTCTCCTGACTCTGCAAACATTGATTTAGCTTGATGCCTCAGGGTTTTCAATAAAGCAATATAGATGTTTTTCTCGTGTTTTAGTTAGGCTTCCACTTGTTCTGGGTTGTTTGTCAGCCTTTTCTTTCCTGCAAAGGACAGATGTGAAATGTGCAAATGTCCAGAGAAGGTTGAATAAGGATAGTCTGTATTTTTGAGTAAACATTAAGGTTTTTCCCTTAATATATGGTATTTGAGAATTATAGTATAGCAAGTGATATCCAGTCTGTCTATCTTTGCACCTTTTTATTGTGAGAATTACTTCATTCCTATAGCAGCCATCCTCTGATCCTGTTTCATACATCTCAGTTAAGGCTGTATAATGATAGTGATATTCAGATCTTAGAAATGTACCTTACAGATAATAGCATATTTTCCTGTATAGCTTCTCATGCCGCATCCATTATCTTAGGGTTTGAGTGCCTTCCAGTTGTGTGCTAATCTACATGATGAGTATCTGCCAGTGTCACAGAGTCCGCAGGGGATAAGCGGTTCATTTTGAGCAGAGCAAGAGCTCTTGAGGTGTCGGTACTGAAAATGGCCTACTGTACATTTAGAACCTCACATTACAGAGTTGTGTAACTTGTGATGCAACGTTGTATTTTCTGCAAAGTATTTCTCCTGTCAGAACGCTGAAATGCATTTCTGGAAACAGTGGAGGAACCAGAGACCAGTGCCTTGACCAATCTGCACTAGCTTGTCCTTTTAATTTTGATGCTCTTGCTGTCTCAGCACTGACCAGTATAAGTCATGCCTTGGCAACATTAACTTCTTAAAAGTTGCAAAGGCTAGACTCTTCAGGTTTCTACCTGACAGATGTCTTCCTTATCAGAGACTTTATGCCACATGTACTGGTTTCGACACAAATTTGTGCTCAATGGCGTATCCCTCCAGCAGCTCACATAATCATTCTGTTTCCCCACTTGCATGCTTAGAATTTGGACGTATTTACTTTTTTTCTGTGGTCTGCCCAAAGCTTCTCTGTAGCCAAAAACCTTGCGTGAAGAAGGTGTAGTCTCTTTCTGGTACCCACATGTGGGGTAACAGGAGACAGAAGAGGGTCTCATAATGTGCCTTGCAGGAGCAGCTAGTATGCCAATTTAACTGTTTTATGAAAGATGTTTGTGATGAGGACGGCACACTGTGCTAGGTGACTTGCTGTTACCTTCTTGACTTTTTTTGGTGTTACTTGAATGATGTGTGCGTCTTATCCTGAAGCCCTTATTTGGATAGAAGATGGCACTGGTGTTTCAATAGTCACAGGAATGCTTATTTTAAAGCCAACCAGTAGAGTTGGCAGATATGTTGGATATTACTAAGGGTTAAATATGCATAGAAGCATTTTAAGAATGCTTTTTACAGATGGAAAAAATTATTCAAACCAGCTGTTTCATTGCTATAATGGGAAGTTAGTGGTTTTGATAGTGTCCTGGTTTCAGCTCGGATAGAGTTAATTGTCTTCCTAGTAGCTGGTTATAGTGCTATGTTTTTGAGCTAGGTATGAGAAGAATGTTGATAACACACTGATGTTTTCAGTTGTTGCTAAGTAATGTTTAGTCTAAAGTCAAGGCTTTTTGGCCTCTGATGCCCAGCCAGCAAGAAAGCTGCAGGAGCACAAGAAGCTGGGAGGGAACAGAGTCAGGGCAGCTGGCCCAAAGTGGCCAATGGAGTATTCCATACCATGGGACGTTTTAGGAACCAGGGGGGCATTGTGGCTTGGGGACTACCGGGTGCGTCGGTCAGCGGGTGGTGAGCAATTGCGTTGTGCATCACTTGTATATTCCAATCCTTTTCTTATTACTGTTGTCATTTCATTAGTGTTATCATTATTAGTTTCTATTTTTCTGTTCTATTAAACAGTTCTTATCTCAACCCACAAGTTTTAGTTCTTTTCCCGATTTTCTCCCCCCATCCCACTGGGTGTGTGTGGGGGAAGTGAGTGAGCGGCTGCGTGGTGCTTAGTTGCTGGCTGGGGTTAAACCATGACAGCTAATTCTTCTGTACTGTTTTTAATACTTATGCTGAAGGCATGCCATCAGACCAGTTTTACAGAAATGGTTTCAGTTGCTCATTATAAATCCCCTGCATCTTGGTGTCAGTTGGCCCCTGCTAACTACAGGGTAGTGTGGGCAGTCTCTGAAGCGGGGTTCATCCTATCCCATTTTCTTTCACTGGGAGGATACAATGAAGGGAAGGGGCACTGTGAGCCTGACAGGTTAGAGGGAAGTGATGGGACCCTGTTCTAAAATGATTAGAGCCCATGGAAATGTGGTTAGTTATTCTGGAAACAGTTCTTTCTGGTGACTTATCTTTACACTTCTGATCTACATACACTTTCTGATATACTCAGTTTTTTTCTCTGTACTTAGCCTAGAGAGGTAAGTATGATTAAAGAGAGAAGTTACTTTTGCAGTGTTCACATCTTGGCAAAGGGGGGAAATTATTTGAAAGTGCTTCCATGGTTCTTCCTCAAATTCCTGCTATTAGGTTCTTCAGATTTTTCTTGAGCAGTGGGATGAGGAGAGGTAGTTGTTGGGATTGTGGTCTTGATACTCACTGAGTGATAAGAATTGAAAAAGGTAGTATGTCCTATGTAGTGGGGGGAAAAAGTGAGACTTAACAGCAGTGATGCTAGTGGCTGTTCCAAGAGCATTGTGTGTTTGAGAACAATTTCTTTCTTATTCATTTATAAGCTTCATGTTTGTCACAGGTATATTGTGCACACAGTCATCTATAGTTACTGTTGGTTCACAGGAGCTTGTTAAGCTGCAATAAATGCTTTTAACGTATCCTTTTTTTTTTCTTTTTTCCTCCTCCTCTTCTGCAGTCTCTGCTTGTGACAGTCAGAACTGCTCACGTGATTTTACGGTGAGTAGCTTATGTTTTGCAGGATGGTTGTTCAAGAAGGTAGTGCATATAGCATGTTGATTTAAGACATGTATGTAATTACCTTGTTGAATTACAAATGCGTGTTTGGAGATGGGCAAAGGTGGTTATCTTTAGCCTGTACTATTTTTAAGCATGAATTCTGCAATGCATGGATAGCTTTAGTGGGTGTTAATAGCTTGAGGCATGGATTAAAATGGATTGGTGCTGCTGTATGAGGGTTGATATATGCTACTTAATGTCATACTACTGGTTTTCTTTTAAGATCTTCATCTCTAGAACTTTTGCTTTGAAAAAGTAGCATGTATGTGTATCTGTAATGCACATGTGTATGCATATGTAGGACATGACGTGTAGTGCAGAACCTCTTTGTCCGTGTCACTATTGGCATTTCAGGTCCGTCACCAAGCTGTAACACCTCACCTGAGAAACATCTCACGTGCTGAAAAATATGGGTCTGTGTTTACTATAATCCCAAGACTGGCTTTTGGTACATGCAGGAGTTTTTAGCAAATGCTACATCTTCTCTGCCAGCTGGTGGTACCTGTAATGCCAGTGTGGGCTAAGCATTGATCACTTTTTGCCTTTTAAAAATGTTGCTGTTTGAAACCAGTAACACTAAAAGGTCCCCCAGGAAAGCACAGAGTGCAGGCACTGGGTTTAGGAAGGGCAAAGAATCCATATCCAGAAGTTTGAAAAAAGGATAAATTCGTTTGAATGTTAGAGAAGCTATTTAACAAAAAGGATAGAATAATGTTAATTTCCCTGCTCTTGCAGATATGTAATTCATCTCTGGGATCTCAACCATGAAGGAACGTGGGAGGGCAAAGGCACTTATGTCTACTACACAGATTTTGTCATGGAGCTAACCTTGCTTTCACTGGACTTGATGCATCATATTCATATGCTGGTATGAAATACTGGACATAAGTATTTATGAGCAAATAGACTGGCATTAAAATAAAGGGTATACTGGGTATACTTTTTTTTCTTCTTCTTCTTTTAGGAACCAATTGTTACAGAGAAATTACTTAAATAAAGAGGAAAATGTAGTATGGGGTGTTCTGGCATTCTTTCCTCCTGTGTAACTGGAGTCCTCACAAATAACTTTGTTATGGAGTATTAACTACTGTGTAATTATCTGTTTAACAGGTTTTTAATTAGCTTTGTTGTTGAGTAATATCAGACTGAATTAATTTCGTTGGCAGCAGGGGACATTAAGCTGAACGGGACTGAATACAGTTTATCCTTTTTACAAATGCTATGCTCCTTAAGTTGTATCTGAATATGTAATGAGTAGTAATACCTGTGAACGTGTGTGGTTAGGCTGAATAGTCTCAACAAAAGAAAAGTTATTCAGTGTTGGTTTCTCAATTTTTCTCTTAAGATGTGATGTAGTTTCTTGTGGCAGCCTGTTGTTTCCCATAGTGTTTGTTTCTAATCACCATTCCGTTTTTTTTTTTTCCAAAAGCTATTTGGCAATATCTGGTTGTCAATGGCGAGCCTGGTGATTTTTATGCAGCTGCGTTACCTGTTTCATGAGGTTCAGCGAAGAATTCGGCGGCACAAGAACTACCTGCGTGTGGTTGGAAACATGGAAGCTAGGTGAGCCTCTTATTTGCTCTGGGATCTTGATGTGGATCTTGGAGAGTGGATCCCGATGAAGAAGTTGGGATTCTTTTACCTTCCTTTGATACATGATGACGTGGTATAAACTGTAGAGATGCAATCTTGCAAATCCAGCTCTTAAAGTCTTTACGCTTAGAGCATGTTTTTACCCATTTTATTTGTTACTGGGGACACCCTTTCTGGTTTTAACAGATACATAGGATTGACTTTTATAATAGCAATATTACTGGTAATGTATTACTGGCAACAAGTCAACTCCTCTGTCCAGTATTTTTTCTCCTGTATTCTCTTCTATACTACCCTGGTGGGGTGATGCAAGCTCTGCAGAGCTCTGCCTGTTTCAGTTGTCAAATACCGGCTTTGGCTGTGATGGAAATAAATGCTCTTAATTTCATTAGGCCATACTATTCAGTTACTGCCTGAAATGAAATTGAAGTATTAATTAAAACCTGCTCAGCTTTAGGTACGTATTTATTAAACTTGAAGCCAAATCTAAACAGAGTTTGTAGTTGTAGTGGAGCTGAGAGCACCTTGGGATTACTTTAGTCCATCCCCTTGTAGTGAGGCAATATAGAGAAACTGAGAGGCCTGCTAAAACCTAGTGTTGTGCTAGATACTGCTGCATATCTGATCCAATGTTGTCATAACTCAGCCACGTCTTTAATAATTTTCAGAGCAACAGGGAATTTTACTCTTTCTGTACATGGCTGTAGCATTTTCATTGTGGGCTTCGGTGGGTTTGACTAGCTCTGATGCCTGCTGCTGTAGTCCAGATGGAGAAGACTGACTTCTCTAGAAATTCCCAACCTTTTATTTGTGAAAAATCATTTAATGGCTGTAATATGAGGTTAAGAGCTGCATCATAAAGTTAATCCAGTGCATTGTTCCTTTTAAGTAAGATGCAGCTGCTGAACCTCTTTAAGCTGCTCACAAAGCTGTTTGAGTTGCAAGTGTCTCAGACTTCTTGTCTGAGTGACTTTATGTGTTTTTGTCATTCTGATTGTTCTGGAAGAACCACGTTCTAGCTTCCTCCTGAAGCTGCCAATGGCAGTGAGCTCCTTGCTTTTGTGTAGTTGTTCTTCAGGCATATTCCACACCAGCAGTACTGTGAAATGTTGTTATACTACTCGTTTCTATATTGTCCGTGTTTGGGTACTATGTAGTAGCTGCTTGCATGGTGCTGTTTAAAGAAAGAAGGAAAAAAAAATAAAAGACAAATGGGGGTTGGCAAAATCTGAGGCCAAAATTAGTCAGACCATAAATGCTTATGATCCCAAGAAGACACCTTAATGGGTACAGCCATTAAAACTCATTTAGAAAAATGACATAAGCCAAATCTATACAGATTATAACTTGAGGTTCTCAACCCAATGATCATACTTCTTGGAAGATACTAAGTCAAAGCTTTTTGCACTTAGGAAGTATGCGGAGATATGAAAAAAAAGGCATGTA
>VYZV01030725.1:269033-284880 GCA_013401275.1 Pandion haliaetus | reverse complement strand
GGGGGTGGGGGTGGGTGTGTGGGGGTGTGTGCGTGCGTGTGCGTGCGTGTCTCTCTTCCTTTGCGGTGTGATTCTGAGTTACAGAAAAAAATAGCAAACTTGCTGGCACACCTCTCCCAAGGAAGAGTTAACGTGGAAGATAAGGTTTTCTCAGTGTGGGACTCTCTAGACAGGAGGCCATGCTGAGCTGGTGTAGTCATTACTTCTGTCTCTTCCTTTTTCTTTGTAGGTTTGCAGTTGCAACACCAGAGGAGCTAGCAGTCAATAATGATGACTGTGCCATTTGCTGGGACTCCATGCAATCCGCACGTAAACTCCCCTGTGGCCATCTCTTCCACAAGTACGTTTCTGGGGCTGGAGAGGGTGCATCTGACTGTAGAAAGGGAAGGGGTATATGGGCATGTCTGAAAGTTACAGCAGAACGACAAGTAATGACCTATCAGCAAAGCTGTGAATGCTTACTGCCTGGGTCATCTTGGTCTGCTTCTAATAACAAAGTACAACTCATGTTTGCTTCAGTCGTTTTCATGTTTGACTTGTTTTACCTGGTGCATTCTTTTGCCCCCCAAACTAAGAGTATGCATCTTGTCAACTAATGGGTAGATAGTGCTGAGTTATGGTATCTTCATTGCAAGTCTGTACCCTGTCTTGCTGTGTAACTGCTTGCTAAAGCACACTCTTTCCTCCCTTACTTTATCCTGTGCATCACCTCTTCCGTGAGGGTGTGTTGATTTTCAGGTGAGGAAGAAAAATTGGAGTAAGACCCTTAAAAATACCTTTCAGATACTAACTTTAAAGAGAAAATGGGGAATATTTTTATATTGTGTGGTCATGAGTCCTCCAGGACAGTTGTGGAGGCCATGTCTGATTATGTGATTTCATGGTGGCATGAGTCCATCAGGGCTGTAAAAGAGGTTAACCAAATTAGTTGAAGAGGTCCCTAAGTAGCTGGTAGTTGGAACCGGGAGGTTCTTGGCCAAAGGATCTATCTCTATACTGTTTCTTATACTCACTCAGTAGTGAATAGTAGCAGATGCTTGTGGAGACTGTGCTGAGCTAGATGTGCCTTTTCTTAGATCTTTTGTAGCAGTGCTTACATTTTCATGCTTGTGCTTAAAAATGAAAGGAGATAACAGGGATTGAATCAGGAGTTTCTGAACTGCCATGTGATTAACATGCATGGTCGGTTAAATTGCCCCTGTGGTGTCATATGAGCAAGTTACTTTCTGCAAATAGCTTTTAACTTTTCTGGTAACTGTCAAACCAGAGGTTATAATCTGTGCGCTAATTTGTTGTCATTTATGACAAACCTTGCTATAAATATTTATCTGTGTTCCAAGAAGTCTCTAATGAGATAATGTGCCTCTGTAGCAGAAACTCCTCTATCAATGCTACTGAATCGTATGAATATTTAATCACCTACTGAGCACTTGAGAAGCCCAGGGTCCTCTCTTCAGAAAGTTGTTTTTCTGTATCTAGAATGATCCTTCTGGATTTTTTTCTGAAGCTAAGTTACACTTATCTCCTTGGTGCATTTAGGGGGGCAACATGTTACAGTGGATGACCTATGCTTGCATATAAAACCAGATGTAATTAATAACCCTATTTACAA
Organism: Pandion haliaetus; assembly: GCA_013401275.1. Lineage (NCBI taxonomy): Eukaryota > Metazoa > Chordata > Aves > Accipitriformes > Pandionidae > Pandion > Pandion haliaetus. Next base: position 283,268 of record VYZV01030725.1, on the reverse strand, counting down.
CCTAAGAATGGTTTCTCTCCTCATAAAAGCCTGGTGATTTTGCCAACAGGCTAAACATTGTGTCCATTCTCAATTAAATAGGATTTTTTTTCGTAGCCATTAATTTGGAGTAGAAAAGAAGATGGCAGGGAAGATTCACGTTGCTGAGGTCAGCTCTGTGCCTAAATATTAAGGAAGTTTAATGGGAGTGGGTGTCTGAATCTTTTAAGCTCTGCTGAAACTCTCTCCTTTATCTTTTAGGAAGCAGTTGCTGCTCTGAAATGTTGCTGACCTTGACCTGTTGTTAGTCATCCTAATACTGAAGGGCTATAGGTGACTGAGCCCTTCTGCCTGTGCGGTACAAAATGGGTATGACCACGGCTGGCTTACTGCAAGCCTTTAGGGCTTGGTGCTGATGCAGGGTGAGAGGGGTTTGTGTCTGTTCCAGCATCTCAGTGGTTGAGCTGTTGAGGAGCAGCAGCGTGGTGGTAGCTTGTGTCAGTCCAGGTGTTTTACAAGTGACCTTCTGAGTACAACTGTTGCAGGGGTTTGGGTTCGTTGCGGGCAGGGTGGTTTTGGTGTAGTAATGGAGATGAAGTTGGACAGCATCAGCAGTGCTAACGTGCTGGCTGTGCTGATGACCAAGGTGGTGGAAGATGGTAGATTTTTATTGTAGTGCTTTGGTTGTTTCTGGGAAACCCATCACTAATTTCTGATCACTGTGTATCCCTCCATTTAAATTTGATGAAAAACACTTCGGCAGTATTTCCATACACTACAGCTTCAGGAATTGTGCAGAGTGCTTGTATCCTTGACTTTGTTATAGTCCTGCAATTAGGGCTTTTTCCTTGCTCTGTCAGCCCAAACCTGTGATCTGTGCCTTTTGCAAGTACAAAATTTGGGAAACAGGTTTATTTGACCTTTTTGTATATTTCTACCTTGCTAAAGGGTTTTGAGAGCTTCTGCTGGAAAAAAAAAACCACTCTGCAAGTGTGTAATATTGAGATGTGTTCAGTTCTGTGAAATTCAGTTCTTCCATTCGGAAAATCGGGTTTAACATGCCGACAAACACCACAACTGGGTCATATCAGTCTGAATCAAAAAGTAGGCACAGCTCCGAGTACTTAACCTGCATTTCAAATGCTTCTCACTTTCTGCAAGACAGCAAATGTTCAGAATTAAGTACACGTTGTAATGGCACAGTACTGGTTAGTATTAATAAATCTGTTTAGAGAGTTCCCAGAGTGGTGCTCACTTTGGTGGTGATCTGGGTATTGATATTTTTGAAAAGGTACTTGAAAAGCTTTGGAGGTGCCATTGCCACATCACACTGGCAGAACTGCTGTGAAAATGTGTCAGTATATTTGAAATACTTGTCCAGTTGTTTGTTGTCCTTTTTCAGTTGGGGATGGTGAGAGAAGAGAAACGCTTTGTTTCCCCTTCCAGGCAAAACTTGCTTGTTCTGAGCTAGACGGACAACAAACTTGGAGAGTGTTTTAAGTTTGTGATAAATCTGCATGGTGGTTTATCGAAAGTGAACACTTGAGTATTTTCAGCTGAAAGAAATAAGAAACCTATGCCAGAGTCATCAGGAGCTCATCACGCGTACCTCACAAATTATCTCTGAGCAGTCCATGTGTTGATGTTCTGTACAGAATATGCTACAGCTGCTTGATGTACTCGTGATACTGATGTCTTGGAAAAACGCTGCAAGCTCACCATAATATTACTGTTTTCCTGTCAGCTCATGCCTGCGGTCCTGGCTGGAACAAGATACATCTTGCCCCACCTGCAGAATGTCTCTTAATATCACTGACAGCCATCATGTGAGGGAGGATCACCAAAGGGAAAATCTGGATGAGAACCTGGTCCCTGTGGCAGTAGCAGAAGGCAGACCACGCTTGAACCAGCACAATCACTTCTTCCACTTTGACGGTGAGCTAAGCAGATTTGACATCTGATGCTGTTGCCCAAATAAACAAAGGGAACATCTTTCTGTAGGAAGGAATTCTGTCCATGCTTCAGCTGAAACTTAAACTGTGCTTCTGCTTGTCTTTGTCAAATATGTATATGTTTCTTATGGTTCTTTTGCAAGAGCTCGGATACGTGTTTCTGAAGTTGTCCAGAGCTACAGAGATTTCTTGAAAGATTTTGTACAAGTGCTCCCTTTTTCTTGATTTGTTGTGGGTAGCAGCTTTAATACTGGCATTTATTCCTTGTGTGCTATGCGGACAAGCAGAATGGAAAATTAATGTGTCTTATGTTGTTACCAGGTGGTGGTTAATCAGTGATAGCCAAAGAGGAAGAAAACCTCTGTGGTGCAGTCTAAAAGTTGATCTTTCCCCTATCCCCTAGCTAATGTGAGGTTGTCAAAAGTCCATTTGCCACTCAATTTACAAGAAACTTGCAATGCTTGGTTAGGTGCAGAAGTCTGCAGAAGCTTATTCTTAGAAGGAATCATGTAACTGGAACAGTTTTACATGTTTGGTTTCTTTTTCAGTGGTGTGTTATAAGTACTCACAAAGCAGATGTGATTTCAGACCACGATGAGTTCTGTGTGTGCAGACAAACTTGTTCTGAAAGAGACAATTTCTGTTGCTTATCTTCCAGGTTTTTTTATAGTTTTGGTTTTGGTGTGTGCTCGTCTTCCGCAGTTTCCCAGGTTTTGATGTCAGTCTTGTTGTTCCTCAGTAGGTTTCACTACTGCAAATACTCTGCTTTGGGCTATGTCCTTGTGGAGCTCCCGTGATGTAGCTGAGATGCTGCAAACTTACATAGTGACCCATTCTTCGTCTGTGCTGCTTTTGCAATCTTTGGAGATTGTGGGAGGAGAATAACAGGCAGAGAAGGGTCAGACATTTCTAGGTACACTGAGAGTGGCTGGCGGCTTCTTGCATGGCTCCCACTTTTGGGGTGCTTTAGGTCTCCAAAGGACATTTATATTTAGAATACCACTCTGTTTTTTTGATAGCTGTCCTCCCCAGTGCTCTCCTGTGGCTTGGAGACCTGCAAAATTACTGTGGAGATAGAAGGAGAAGTGGCATAGAGCAAACCCTGTGTTCATTTAAATGGAAACACGGAAGGAGGAGGGAGCCAGCCACATGCCCTACTGTGTTGAGTCTAAGCATACAATTGCAGCAGTCACTTTATTCGGTTACTCTGTGTCCCTTTGTAGTAATATTTTCTCAGTGATGCCAGCGACATAGAGCTGACCCATTCTGGGACCAGCTTCAACCTGTTTAGAAGCTGGCCTTTTTTTAGTAAAATTGCTGGAATTATTAATGTATTCCAGAACTGAATTTGGCTCTGGATTATTTTAATTTTCCTTTTAATGGGAACATTAAAACAAGAAAACAAGGATGTGTTGTTTTCTTGATCCTCTTCTAGCCCTCAGATTGTTAAGCCACTGACTGCGTTTGAAGAGACTTTTGGCAGTTACTGATTCACTCCAGCCAATCTCCACATTTGGGAGACCTTAGGGATGGATTGCACTGCAGAACTCTCCATATGTTCCTTGTGGAAATACAAAGACTTATGTTGAATACATATAAAAGTACTTTGCCTGCTAAGAACCTCATGTTCTTGCTTGACTTTCTTGGTGATTTCTCATTCTCAGGCTCTCGAATTGCCAGCTGGCTGCCCAGTTTTTCAGTAGAAGTGATGCATACTACAAACATCCTTGGTATCGCACAAGCCAGCAACTCCCAGCTTAATGCTATGGTAAGACTGCTTTAATAGTTTGCACCTCAGCCTTCCTATTTGTGTTGTGGGGGGGGGGAAGAGGTATGTGCAGATGGAGAACATAATGGGGAAGGCAGGCAAAACAGTGTTTAGATGCTACGTGAAAGCTGTTTTCTTGAGTGAGAGAAGCTTTATTTTAGTGAAGTTAGGGCTATATTTTGGTTCAAATGTGCAAACGTAAAAGAACAGGTCTGGAGGTAGGTAAATGAGGGAGAAAAATTACATGTACTTCCTGTGTAGATAGGCAGACTTTTTCTCAGCTTGCTTAGTGTAACTTAGCTTTTTTTCGGTACTTATCTTCACTCACAACTTGCAGTAGCAAAGGGTGTGAGTCTGTAACCATAGAAGTTACCTGTTGTTCAGGTGGTAACTGATCAAACCCATTCTATAGGTTTTGATTTTTTTTAGTATTTATTTTTAATAGCACTAAGCTCCAAGATAGCTGTTTCTGTTTGAGTGTCTTGTCAGTGTGAGATGGGGCTTTCTGTAGCACAGCCAACTTTTGCTGATTCACAGTGATGATAGGAGTGTTGAGGATGAAATCCCAGGTTGTTGACTTCATACATAAACACTCTAATGTAGTACAAAAAGAGAAGGATATGGCCCCATGAAACACAATCATTTAGTTTGAGAAGTGCTGTTTCCTTTGAGTTCTTAAAGCTACTGTGTGCTATAGCATGTTAGTAAATGTTCAGTGGGATGTCTCATGAAAGTGATGAAATTTTCTGAATGTGAGATCTCTCCCATAGACTTCGCTACTGTTTAAGCCACAACAGGATAAGGCCACAATTTTTAGGGGGTTTGAGGCAGGGCGGACAGGGAGTGGTAAGGTGTTGGCAGATGATTTACTAGTTAAATATGCAGGAGCTCTCCATCTAAGGTCAGTTAGTTTTTCTTTTACTGGACACAGTGACACAAATGGGCTTTTGTTAAGGATGAGGCATGATTTCTTAGCACTGTGTATTATTAAAAGTACAGTAGCAACTTATATTAAAATGCTTACTTTAATGGAAAGGCCCAGGTTAGAAAACTATTAGTGTTACATGTTTTTAATAGAAAATAAGTTAAATTCTCCTTTGTGTTACTGAATAAAAACCTAGGGAAGTATTTTGAGGGGAAGGCCAGAGGCTGAAATGCCAAATCAGTTGTTCTGGTCACAGGTTAGTACAATGGAGAGTTAGGTTTGCTGTAGTTGCTTGTGTTTGAACACACTGTCAGCTGGTGTGTAGTTTTTGCTTTGCTGTCAGAACTACTTCCCGCCTTTTTTCTCCCCTGTAACTTTCAGCATTATTTAAAATACAGATTTTAATATTTAATGAAGTCTAGCTGTTGGACTCTAAAAGTATATTATTTGTCTGCCCTCTTATCTATTTAATTTGGATATTATTTAAGTAACTTGAAATTCAATAATACCAGTTCCCTGATAACTCAGTTTAATTTACTTGAGCTTTTAGGCCCTATTAAACTGGTTTGTAGGCAGGTTGGCTGGAGAGAGTAGGTTATTAAAACTTATTCCACTTGTCCTTACCAGTACCATTTTGGAACCCGTCTGGGACAAACAAAAAAAAATTCTTTTTTTTCAGTGTTGATCTACCTTTCAGTCACATCAGTCACTCATGTGAATTTTGTATAGATCTTTAATAAAAAGGCTGTCATAAAAAGAGGGTTGGGAAGCTTTTGAAGCCTTTGTGCATCTACAAGCATTGTTCAGGAACCTAAATTTTCAGGACCATGCAGTGTCTCCATAGGAGTTGCAGTTTTGTCGTTGACTTCAGTAGAGTCAAAATATTGCCTGTAAATCATTGCCAGCATGGGTTTTCTTTTTCTTGTTTTTCTTTCTGTGTGTGGGTTATCACATCATAAACAGCATCTTCGAGCTGTTCATTTTTTAAATCTCATTCTGTTGAGATACTTACCAGCTAACTTTTATTTACTGCTGATACTGACTGTATAAACTTTGCTTTCTCCAGGCCCATCAGATTCAGGAGATGTTCCCTCAGGTTCCTTATCATTTAGTTCTACAGGATCTGCAGCTAACTCGTTCTGTAGAGATCACCACTGACAACATCCTAGAAGGGCGCATCCAGGTACCTTTCCCCACACAGGTAAGTCATAAGACCGTGCAGCCAAAATGACTTTCTTACTTAGCACTGAACTGAGCCTGTTAATAATGAGTGAGGGGAATGAGGTAAGTTGAAGCACTGGTGAATCCAGTTTAGCTTAATGCAGTAGTGTTCTTCAGATTTTATGTGTAGGAAGATGTTGCAGTTGGAAGCACCAAACCAGTTTTGGCAGTCTAGTATATGTTATATCTCCATGTTGCAACTTCTGACTCAATTGTAATGTCTCAGAGTGGTGTGTGATTGATTGAGATACATGCATCTGTTTCTTGCTGTGGCCCTTAGGAGAAGGCCTTTTAATGTATTAGGATGGGTCTCAGGTGTGCTTCAGCATTATCCATTTGTAATACAGGTGTCCTGGTTTCGGCTGGGATAGAGTTAATTTTCTTCCTAGTAGCTGGTATAGTGCTGTGTTTTGGATTTAGGATGAGAATAATGTTGATAACACAGTGATATTTTAGTTGTTGCTGAGCAGTGCTTACACTAAGCGAGGGACTTTGCAGCTTCTCATGCTGCCCTGCCAGCGAGGAGGCTGGAGGGGCACAAGAAGTTGGGAGGGGACACAGCTGGGACAGCTGACCCCAACTGGCCAAAGGGGTATTCCAGACCATGTGATGTCATGCCCAGTATATAAACTAGGGAGAAAGCTGGCCGGGGGGGCGGCTGCTTGGGAACAGGCTGGGCATTGGTCAGTTGGTGGTGAGCAATTGTTTTTGATTTGCATCACTTTTTTTTTCTTGGGTTTTATTTCTCTCTCTGTTTGTTATTTTCCTTTTCCTTGCAATCTATTTTTATTTTGTTTTGTTTTATTTCAATTATTAAACTGTTCTTATCTCAACCCATGAGTTTTCTTACTTTTACCCTACTGATTCTCTCCCCCATCCCACCAGGGTGGAGTGAGCGAGCAGCTGTGTGGTGCTTAGTTGCCGGCTGGGGTTAAACCACAACAACAACAGGGTATTTTCTTTATGAAGGAAAGTCGGAGTCCATCACCCATGCCCTATAGCTTGTCCCTGATTGTTGTGATTAGACTGCAGGATGCACGAAGTGCTTGCCTATTCAGTCTCAAACATGTTACATGGTGCCAAATTCTAGTAAAAAAAGTCAGGTTTTGTTTTTTCTGTGTTTAAATCTCTGTAAACGCAGTATATTCAGTCATGTACTAAAGATATATTGAAAATGTCCTGGCTAGATGAGAGACAAATATTTGCTCAGTTAAAGCAGCTCTTCTCAGTTGCTCTGGTGCAGAGCCTTTAGAACATTTCCAGTTGATGTCTCTGCTGACAGATAATTGAATTGTACCACTTAGGAAGGTTTTCTGCAAAGACAGTAGTCAGCAAAATGATGCCTTGTTCTTAATTAGTGATAGCAGATTTCAATAAAGCAGTCTGGGGACAATGTTTCTGTTAATAAGAATATCGAATTCTGGTTCTGTGCACATCAGATAGTACTGTTATCTGGAGTCTGCATGTGGGGAAGCAGAGAGAATTCTCTTTCAGCACAGTGCATTATGTTTATTGCTAACTTATCTGTTTCTAAATTGAACATAACGCATGACGTTGTAGAGGGCAGAGTTTGAATCTGTTCAAAGAACTCGGTTTTGTTTTGCCATTTCACACACTGTATTAAACCCATGATGTTTGCATTTCAGCGTGCAGATAGCATTAGACCTGCATTAAACAGTTCAGTGGAACGGCACAGTACTGATCAGGAGGATACTGAAACTGTCACCCAGGTAATTTGGCATAAAAATGGGCAAAAAGCACAATTAGAAGCTGCATGGATAGGTAAATGCATTTGGTTCCATACCAGGTCAGGTTGGTGGCAGCCCTTCCTTGCATTTCACACCAGAACTAACACTGCCAGGCAACTGAAGTAAGACTTCAGCATGGTGCTCCTGTAAAGAATTATGGTGTGTACTTTTCTTTTTCCTCCTTGAAGGAAAGTGCTCTCAAGTGATACAAAGAACAGAAAAAGATCATGTCTCTGTTCACGTCTGGTCAGGCCCATGCCCATCTGTGGAATACGAAGAGCAGGATGCTTTGCTCTTCCCCTTCCTCTTCCCATTCCCATTCTGTAAGTCTCAAGACACTTCCCTTAAAATGAGTAGTTTTTCTCTTCTGGGTACAAGAATTCTTTTGTGTTCTGGGGGAAGCACTTGGAGGCATGGGCAGCTTTGGTGTGAATGGAGTGGCATACAAACAGGACTGCGAGATAACAGCCCTTCTACATATAAAGCGCAATAATGGGTTTTGCTGTTCTTCACTGGGGGCTTTATTAAGCAGCATGTGCTAGCTAAAATGTGTCAGGAATTAAAAAAATTAGCCTGTGAGTAGAATAAGGTCTCATTCCACTTGTGTTTTCCCTGGCTGTAGTAGCAAAATGGTGAGGGTTTCTGTTTTGTAAACCTCCCTCTGCTTTCTTAGAAAGAGAGTGAACTTGTGAGGTGGCTAACTTTCTGCCTCTGCAGCCTTTAATAACCTAAATAGCCAACCTGTTACTCACCTGAAACTGAACTGTGGCAGTTCCCTTGTTAGCAGGTTGCAAGACAGAAAAAAACCCTTTCATTTGGTTTGGTACTGCAGTAGAGGCTGAAGAAGAGGTGGTGGGGATTGGTACAGGTGTTTGATAAGAGCCTGGGGTTGGAGAAGCAGAACTGCATGAATGAAAATCTTGATCTGGGTCTAGTAACTCTTTAGTAACTTTTTGGGTTAACTTGAAGTTTTTGGTGGCATTTTCCCTGTTATTTGTGAGTGAAACCTCTCTTTCTACAAATGGTATCTAACTAGTTTTCCATAGCTTGGTACTGGCTTCAGATCCCGCTTTGAAGGATTGTGTTGCTATTCACCTTTCTTCCTTCATGCCTGGCACTACCTGTGTCTCTGTCCTTCCTTCTCCAGAACTTGAAAAACCTGGGAGTGGTGTTCATACGTCATGTCATTGAGCACGTGCTCTCTAATAGTGGTGTCTTCTTGCTTTGAATTATAGCTAAGCACTTTGCTCAAATGATGTGTTGGAGCGAATGGTGGTTTGGATGGAGAATTGTATTTTTATTTCGTAGAATAGCACAGCGATAGCCTGGAGGTACGTGGACAGTTACGAATTACCAGCAGCTTAGTGGGGCTGCTGGTGGCTGTGCGTGTGGGATGAACTGGTGGCCTCTGCGCAGGTTTTCCTGGATCGATATTTACTGTGCCCAGTGCGATTCATAGGCAAAGGCTGAAGTGGGAGACTGAGACTGCCGTGCACTGAGAGAAACTTGCTGCCGCGTAGTGTCATGGAAGCTCCAGTTGCTGCTGTCTTCCTCCTGCCTCATAAATGCTTTGTGCATTTGGTGTTAACTTAGGCTGGCTTCAAACAAGCTGATCACCCTTGTTCCATAGCCACAGAGATCTACCTAGGAGTCAAGCTTGCTTACCTCCTTGCTATTGATAGTATTTCTGTTGTGGAGAGAAGACTTGGGAGCCTAGGGGTGTTTTTCCTCTAGGAAACTCCAATCACTTTTGTGTCTCTCTGATTTTTGCTTTCATTTTTTAACTGAGTACCTGGTGTATTGTAATGTTCTCTTTCTTCTTGCCAGAAGAACGTGTTGCTGTAGCCAGTCAAACTCTTGTCTATGTGGAAAGGTCTAAGCAGCAAACAAGCTACTTCAGCAGGTTGTGCTTGATTTTTAAGAAGCTTTTTAAGTGCAAGTGGGAAGGGACATAAGAAGCCATCATCATCTCCTCTGGGTGAGACTTGAATTCCCAAATAGTGGATAGATGTAACTTCACACCTTATGAACAGTCCCTGAGAGAGACCATGGCAACTGTAGTTGCTTTGTGCTGCAGCCTTAGAGTAAGTTTTATAAGCTTTTCATCTCTTTTCTTCTTTTTTTAAAATCAACATACCCACTGGGAATCTTCAACAGCAAGTGGCAGACCCACCGGAGCTCTGCTTGCTGGAAGTAACACTTCTTAGGGGAGCTAATGTGCTCAAATAAAAGCACCCTTCTTCCTGAATAGTGTTGGTTTTCCTCTGTGGCATACATCATATTATGACTTAATTCCATCTAGAATTCAAAGGTCTTAAGATAGGGATAATGACTGATTTTTCCCTACCCCACCCCCCACCCCCCAAATGTAGCTTATGGTTTTGGGGTGTCAGTGCTGACATGTCAGGGTCGTTGAGAGACATCTCTGAGCATCATCGTGGTATAAATCTTGTTAAAGGTTTGTGAGATAATGCTCTAAACATTGACAGCTTCTAACACTTAGCAAGATGCCCATACTTTTCTTCAGTTGTGCATTGAAATGCTAATGCTGCCGGCATTGTGCATAATGCTCTACACGCTCCCTCTCCACCACTATGATATTTGCCTTCCCTCCCCTCTTTTCTGACTCTCTTGTTACTCCCTGTTGAGAATGGATCCCAGAGCAGCTGTAGCTACTTTCTGCAAGATTGTATTTTGCTGTGCTAAAATGTATTTAAAGGTTATCCCTTACGTTTTTTTTTGTGTGCTTATCTGTCTCTGTAATCCTGGGTGGAGATTGGGTAGGACTGCTTAGACCTAACTAGTAAGTAAGCTGCTGTTAGAAAGCTGAAGCTTGCCTGGTGCAGCTCTTGCCCTCCCCGCCTTGAGAATCCAGTTTATTGTCATTGCTTAAGTAGTTGGTGATTATTTAGAGACACTTCTAAGGCATCCCATGGCTTTCATGAAACTAACTCTTTTTTTCTCTTGGAGCCTGGAGGAGGAGTGGTTTCTGTAGTGTACAGGTTTCTGCATCTGAGATCTGCTGTCATACTGAGGCTTGTCATAATCTTTACTGCAATTAGTTTTGATGTTTTTATCTCTAAAACGTCCTCAGTAACCACTCTTGTGCTCAGATAGAGGAATGGGCTCTGGGTATTGATTTTTTTGCATCTTGTAACAATACAAAAAACCCCCAAAACCTTAGGTGAGCTGGCTTGCAACTTCTGATACAAATGGTCCAGGGGGCAAAAAAGTGATCTTGCCTGAACATCAACCATGAGTGCTCTCCTCACTGCTTTACCCAGCAGAGCTTCTCTTTTCTGTGTCCACCTGTGTGGTAATTGGAAGCAGCAGTCAAGTTGCTCCATACTTGTTCCTCTGGGTCTGCTGAGGTCGTTCTAGCACTGGGTAAGATCTGTGAGGTCATTCTGTGGAGCTCTTTCTTCTTCCTCTTGAACGTGGCATTGCTTTGAGGCAGTCCAACAGTGCCCCTTCCGTAAATTCCAGCATGCTGGATTTTTTGCTGAAATAGGCTGAACACACATACTTGTGTTTGAGGTTGCAGTGTTCATACTGCTCTGGCATGGGCCCTGGCATTCCTGCTTGGTTCACCTAGCTGATGGGAAGTGACATTTGTCTTGGTTTTCGCTCTCTGAAGGCGTTGCGTCGGGGAGATGGTGTTATTGGTACGTCTCTAGGGCTTTGGGATGACTCAACTTGTTTTGCACATCAGCTGCTGAAACCTGTGCGTTGCATGCTGTGATGCTGCTGAGTCCGGGCTGTTGGGACTTGAGCAGCGGTCCCCCTGGGGTTCCCACGTAACCGGCTGTCGAGGCTTCTGCGGCGGGTAGACCAAAGGCCCAAAACTAGGCGGTAGGAGCTGACTTGGCTAATACCTCTCTGGTGCTTCCTTGTGCGAGTAATCCTCTGGGATACCAAATGATGGCTAAACCCTTAAGCCCTTCATTGAGGTGATTTGTTTCTTGACGCCACCATGCTTAGTAATGTCTTGCTTTTCCATCGCAGAGCTGATCTGATCATATATGACAGGATGTGATCAGGATAGGCTGTTTTACCTATGCTAGTTCACCAGCATCATCATTCATCAGCTCAGTTTTCACGTTAGTGTTGTTGGCCAGCTGTCAAGGGTGAAGAGGTACGATGCGCAGGGCTGCCAGCTTCTTTTATCGACAGGCTGTGCTTGGGACAGTTGCCAGCCTTGCTCCAGCAGCCCAAATACATGCTAATTTGGGTGCTGCAGAACCCGGTGAACTGAAGCCTCATAAATTCCCTTCTCAAGCACACATCCTCTTGGCAAATACACTTGCTATTCATTCCTTAGTATATGGAGTTCTGCTTTTTCACTCTTTACTGTTGCATTGCTTGTTAAGTCAGCTGCAGAATCTATTTCAAATGCCCCATTTTCATAGAGCATTAATTATGAGTAATTAATGTTTGTCCTTGAGATTACTTTCAAACATGGCATAGAAGATACAGTGTTATAGAATACAGGCCCTTTGATTGAACATGTTTTGAAATAGCTTTGTTCTGTATTTTGGCTGGGGTTTTCAGAGGAGCCCAAGGGAATTGGGTACAGCAGTTGAAAGTCTAGTTTCTTCCAATGGCTCCAAAAATGACAGTTCTTTGTAGCTTGTTGATTTGATGCAAAGAAGCCCAGTTAGCAAATTTTGCAAAGACTTAATGACTTTTTTCCTTTTCTCTTAGACTGAGAGAGTGCCACTTGAACTCAACTCAAGACTGGAAGAAATGGTGGAATTCAGCGAAATGGAAGCAGAGCCTAGCGAAGCAGAAGATTTTGAGGCCAGGGGAAGTCGCTTTTCAAAGTCAGCTGATGAAAGGCAGCGTATGTTGGTTCAGCGGAAGGAGGACTTGTTGCAGCAAGCTCGAAAGTATGTTCCTTCCTAAAACTCCAGCCCGGCCACGCGATTCTAGTCCCCCAGAATGGGTTTCAAGTGGATTATGACCACTGAGAGCCTGGGTTGATGCAAAAAGTAGTAGGAGGAATGAATACATCTGCTACAGCAGGCTCAGGATGTTAAGACAACTGTCACTGATAAACCCAATTCTGAAATAGCGTCATGTGTCCCAACGTGTACACAGCTTCCTAAGTGGTTGATCCAAAGCTCTCTGAAATCAGAGGATGGTTTCTCCAGCTTCAGTGGGCTTTAGTCTGAGCCTGTTGTGAGAACACATTACTTGTGTTGAGTCCTTTAGTCATCTTTAGCTTGTCTCCTGGCATAGCTGTCAGCCCACACTGCCTGTGCTGTTACAGCTGAAATTACTGTCAAGCACCACTCTTTCCAAATACAGAACAAATGTCTTAAGCACAAAGCAGCGTAGGGTTGACAGATGACCACCTACTAAAGCACGCTAGAGGAGCTTGTAACCAGCAAGTCAACCCCGCTGAAGAGAGCGGCCAACTTCTAACTGTTTCTTTTAGCCCAACTAGTAATAGGTGTTCGAGTTAGAATTTAACTTTTTTCACACGGATTCCAGTCATGTTGGTGAACTTTACTAGCATCCAGTTGCTGATAGAGAATGAAAAGTGCTTTAGTGATGTAGAGAAGACTTTTCAGCATTTGTCACAAATGTTGTTCCTTCCTTTGTATCGCAGGGAGACTGTTGAAAGAATCTACAAAAACTACACTCAGTTATGCGTCCTTTGGTGTTACCAGGCTATGTTCTTTTTTTTTTTTTTCCCACACTGAAATGCCTTCATATAAGTAACTGGGGCGTGACACCTTTTAAGAGTTCATCTATAAGTAGGCTTGCTCCTAGAACAGTTTTTCCTTGATGTTCGAAAAATGTCATTTAGGGAGACAAAGTATTTTTGACTTTCTGCTTTACTGGTTCCCTTCCTGCATTGAAGAGCTGTGGAATTGCAAACTACTATGTTTTGTCACTAAGTGTAAAAATTCATTGGGATGTCAACTCTGGCAGCTGCTTCCTTGTATTTTTGCCTTCCCTTACACTTTGCAGTCCTAGTGCCCCTTCTGTCAAAGGCTTATTTGTTGCCATCAGGGAGTGACTTCATATGGTAGACACTGCCAGCATCTTACAAGTGGTGGAATAACGGGGATGCAGAGATTCAGTGACTCACCTGCAGTCTCGGTGAATTGCTCTGAGTTAAAAGTAGAGCCTGCACCTTTAGAACTTGCTCCCTCCCGCAGTCATGAGGATCTTGCACAAAACTAAGAGCTTCTGCCAACTCTGCAAAGTCTATTGTAGGTTACATGGGCTTTTTTTTTTTTTTTTTCTTTNTTTTTTTTTTCTTTTGAGTACGTAGCTTGTGTGCGCTTTTATCAAGGTATTTTCTTGCTTTTAGTGTGCCTTGCACCCTCCCTTGCTTCGTGGATGGACCAGTGAAGTATTTTCCAGAGGCAAAATCAGGTGGGCTCTGCTCACCCATCTTTTCCTTTTTCCTCTTGCAGGCGTTATTTAAACAAAACCTCCGATGAGGAGTTGACCACAGAGAAGGCCTCTCCTCCGCCTGAGGGAGCATCTGCTGATCCCGTCACCCTGCGTCGCAGGACGCTTGCTGCCGCTGCCGAACGGAGACTTCAGATGCAGCAAAACTCTTAGCGCTCGTTGCCCCTCCTTCCTCCTCCTCGTGAGCAACGTTGAATAAATAAATTAAATACA
>VYZV01030725.1:119631-263291 GCA_013401275.1 Pandion haliaetus | reverse complement strand
GGGGACACAGAGCAGGGGGCATCAGGGCCGTGGGCCACCACCCTCCTGCCACGCGCCTGGCCCCTCGCTGCATGCAAAGTGCTTTATTTCTAAAAAAAAACCCGGGTAAAACCTATTTATTTTTCACTTTTTTCCCCCAATTCACCCCTCAGCAGGGTCCGTTCACCCCTTCCCCCCCTACCCTTTTCTACCCCATCTGCCCCATTCCCCGCCTCTTTTCCCCCAAATCACAGAGCACCTGGGCTCTATTGGAGCCTCCTCCCTCCCCAGGTGTTGCTGCTTTGCCCTCCCCGCCCTCTCCCCTTTTTGCTTCCCCCCTGGGGAAGGGCAGCAGCTCCCAGTTGGACCCACTCAGGCTGTGCTTGAGGGAGGCTCCTCCTGGCATCACTGGTGAGTACCCATGGCGCATCCTGCAGTGCCTGTCCACAAGGGAACTGGGGGGAAGAAAGGCTGGGGGGCCTAGTGGCCCCCCAGGCAGGCAGGGGGAGGGTTGGCAGCCACTCCAGCATCACCTGTGGGTGCTGGCTGTCCTCCCTTAGCAGGGATGAGCCCTTGTGTGTGCCATTGGGGTGATGCCTGGGCTGGGTGGGGGTCTCACCCAGGGCTCTGGGATGGGTGAGGTGGGGGTGGGGCAGGAGCTGCTTGGGGATGCACCATGGTTGCCTGTTTGCTTGGCTGACCAGGGAGGTTTGCTTTTGTAAGGCCTGCTGGAGAGGGGCCAGATGTTTGAGCCAAAAAATGTGCATTATTGCATTAAGCTGCTTACGGAAGCGAGAGTGGCTGCGCCTGGCCCCTTGCAGGAAGCCACAAAGCCTGAATTACGCCCCTGAAATCGCCTTTGGAAGAGCTGCTATTATCTGGAGATTTATTTTCCTTTTCCAGCTCACTGGTTGCCCTCCCTCCCTCCTTCCTGACGGAGCGGGTGGCTGAAAGAAAGGGGAGGTGGCCTGGTGCCACCAGGCTGTCCGCCTCCCTGGGGTAGCTGGGATGTGCTGTGCAACTCCATGTTTGGGTATGTCCCACCAGGTGGCTGGGAAAAAAGTACTGCTGCTTTTGTGACTGAGAAGCCCAAAAACCTCCAGTGGAAGTGCCAGTGCACTCGTGCTGCAGGCGAATGGGTGCCATCTTGCTGGGGGACCCCCTTGTCCCCAGGGTCTGGTGTCCAGGGTGGGTGTGCTCTGAGCGAAAGAGTTTGGAGACATTCAAGTATTTGTAGGGGATGCTGGAGCTTCTGAATCTGAATGGATTATTTTCTTTTCCTTGGAGAATTCAGAAGGGATATCTATTCTTACCCCATTTCCTTGGCTTTTGTTCTTTTCCTCAAGCCATGCTGGTTTCACTTAAAAAATGTATGATTCTCTTGTGGTTTCACAGATTCTGTTGTAAAGGGCCTCTTTCCTTCCCCAACTGTACCCTGTGTGAAGGCCCTCCTGGGAGGGTGCAAATGGGAAATGCAGCTTGGAGGACCACACGTTTCTGCTCCTGTAGCAGGAGATTCTCAGGAACCCTCAGCAAACAGGATGGCTCAAGCAGCAGGCAGTTGGCTCTCACCAAGGCTTCTCCTTTCCACAGCTCCCTGCGGCCACTCATTAAAACTCACGTCCATTTGTTTCAGACCATCTTGACCATCATCTCTCTGTCCCATTAGCTGGTCATGCACCTTTGCCGCAAGAATTGACCGCACGCAGGACACAACTCCAGGGTGCTGGATCAGTACTGTGGCTCTTGAAGGTGAGCAGTGCTTTTGCCCCCCAGCCCCAAAGGTGCCCTGTCCCCTCCACCCCCCCCGCCCACCTCTGGGGTGAGACGCAGCCCCCCAGCCCCGACGGTGTGGTGGTGGGCATCACGCTGGGCTGCGCCGTGTCAGCCCCAGCACATACCTGTGTATTCAGGGAAGCAGATGGTCAGAGGTGATTTCTTGATCTTCTCAGCAAATAGGTCTTTCTTGTTGAGGAAGAGAATGATGGAGGTATCGATGAAGAATTTGTTGTTACAGATGGAGTCGAAGAGCATGAGAGATTCGTGCATGCGGTTCTGCAACAGGGACCATGGAGGGAGGAGAGGGGAGAGAAAAAGGCAAGGAGAAAGAGAGAGTTAGAGGATAGGAGAACACTTTTCTGAATTGAAATGCTTAGAAAGCAAAAAAAATCTGAAATAAGATAGTGGTAAATGTGAGATGGTTACAAAGGTGGAGGAAACAGGGTGTTGCTCTCCTCCCAGGCTGGAGGATGCAGCTGATCGTTCAGTGCATCCCTGCAGAGCCTCTCTGCCGGCTGCTCTAGCAGGGCTGACACCTGAAGCTTCAAGGAAGAGCAGACCCCCCCCGCCGCCCCATGCATTTTCTCATCACCTGCATAAACTGAGGAGTCGGGAAAGGGGGTCACAGCTTTCTGGTCTCACCTGCATCTCTTCAGGGGCTGGGCACCCCGAAGCATCACTTGCAGAGCCTAAATAAAGGATGGACAGAGAGTACCAGCCAGCAGCTGGGACACACGAGGTGTGGGGACTGGCACGAAGACAGTGTTGGCCATCTCAGGGCAGTCCTATGGACCTGACTGGAAGGTGGTACTGAGTGGTGCTGTTGCAGCAAGACTGGTGCTGAGGGGCTGCCCAGAGGCTGGGGCAGGGCCTGTCCCAGCTGTGCCCTTTTGCCCCTGGAAAAGTCTTCAGCCCCTCTTTGAAAAGGCCATGGTGGTGGCTGGGTTGCTGCTAAGAAATCCTGGCACTGCTGCATGGAGGGAAGCAACGCAGGTGCCTCTGCCAGCCCACCTCGCAGCTCTCCTGAGCATTCCAGGCTTGCGGGCTGCTCCAGAGACTTTAAGCATGGAAGAGTTTAAGTAGGAGCATAAATAGAGGCAAATTTCTAACAGCTGTAGGTTTTTTTAAAATTAATTGTCCATTCATATGTGGACAAAAGCCATATAAAGTCATTTTTCCCCATGCTGCCAAAGTTGTTACCAGAAAGGAGTGCGGAGTGGACAGAAGGACAGGAGGAAGAGGAGGAGGTGAGATTTGTCCTGAGCAGAATCAAGTTGTCGCAGGGCACCATCAAGCAGAGCGTTTTCATGCTTCACTCGAGCAGCCGCGGAGTGTCTGTGCAGGCAGGCACATGCACTTGCTCTTACTGTGAGGGTGCTGCTGGACAGGCCAGATACAGCTCTCTAGGAGCTCTCAAAAGTTTTCTCCATCATTAACTTGCTCTTAGAATAAATGAAGCCAATCCCTGCTGCTCCGTTGACAACTTTGGGAGATGTTTTAGGCAGTCTGTCTGCCTTTTTAATTGCACATACCCACCTGGTTTACTACCTGAACTTGCAAAGCTTCTGGTGCAAAACCAGCGCTTAGTGAAGTCCAAAGCTGCTGGCCCCACCATGCCCCTCTCTGTAACCCACTCTTGGGGCTCAGCCCCCCGCGTCCCAGCTCAGCTGCCCGCCGCTCGCATGGGGACACTCAGCTGTTTAGAAAAGCCTTGTGTGAAGCTGAAAGCAGCAAAGACGTGCTCCAGGGCAGCAAGGGTGCTCGGCAGCCGGTGGGAAACCCTCCTGCAGCAAACGTCCCTCCACGAGCCCCCTTTTTTTTTTTTGGAGGGGCAGCAAGGGGNTTTGGACTTCCCAAAGATTTGCAAGAACACGTGTGTTTCCTAATGAAATGATGACCCAATTACACATTTTGGAGTTTTCCATGAATGTTTTATTAGTGAGTCATTTTATTAGCTACACTTCAACTGTAGCTTTTGCATGCAAAATTTAGCAGATGTCTGATTTCATCTTGAAAGGCTTTGCGATTACACTGTCGGTTCCTTGACAAAGAGTAGCTAGGGATGCCAAGCAGTTGCTCTCCAAAGATTTGGGACCTCATTTGATCCTTATCTTTAAAAAAAAAAAAAAAAAAAAAAAAAAAAAAAAAAAAGCAAAACAAAAAACAAAACACCAACAAAAAACAAACCAGCCTTATTCATGGGGGAAACAGAAACTGCTGCAAAGGGATGTGGCTCTTCTTGACTTGTGGCTGTTGCAAAAATGCTAGGTCTTGAGATTTTCATGGAAAGTATCCGGCTGGGTTTTTTCCTTGTTCATCGCTTGTGTTGTCCCATATATGTATTATATTTAAATAGAGTGATGGTGTTGGTGGAGGAGCAGCTGAAACAAAGCATGTGCCCAAGAAAAAGAAAATCCCCAGTGCAGGGAAAATAACCCTGGTGACTTCTGGGCCCTGGACACCTGTGCAGAAGATCCGGGCAGGATGACATCCTGGAAGAAATCTTTTAAAATCCCTAATATAAATATACGAAGAAAAATCCTTTCCCTTGGAGCCGTTAGTTTTTCTCACAACTGGCCCATAATTCTGTCTGATCTGCAGGATGGGACATATGGGGATACGTGTCTGAGGATGGGTCCAGCTGAAGTTACATCACTGGGAATTGGTGAAGTTGGTAGGAATAATGGTTAATCTTCCTTTGCTGAGGTTTATGGAAAATTTTCTCTTGCTTTCTTCAAGTTCTTTGCTTCTATTCCATGCCCCAAATAATGGAAGGTCTTTGGTTTAAATATAAAAGAACAAACTGGCCCAAGTATTACTTTAAAGGGAGAGCACCGCTCCCTAAGTACTGCGTTACTGCGAGGAGGAAAAAGCACCATTTACTGAGTCGAACCAGAAACGGCTCTTTTGCCTCTGTGCTCGCGGGGCTTGTGCAAAGAGACAGCAGAAAAGAAATGCAAAGCTTGTTACTTGTAAGATTTGCAACCAGAGCACTGGAGGAAGCAATGGGGCAGCAGCGATGCTCTGCCCCACCGATGCCTGTGCTGAGCATCGCCACCGATGGGTGCTGAAAGGGCGTCTGGGCACGGACGGATGCCAGCACAGGGTCTGGCAGCACTGGAGAAAAAGCACGGATGGTGTGACGTAGATGCACGGGGGCAAGGGACTTCGGGAGGGGAAGAAACCACAGTAAAGTCATTCTACTTAAAGGAAAAAAAGATTCCCACCAATTACTTACATAAAATTAAATACCTTTTGGTTGTATCCTTTTCAAATTCCTTATTTCCAGGTGAATGCAACTGTGGCAGATGACCAACACCACGGGCGTGTGTTGTACATGTGTGTACATCGAGCAGACACAGAGTAAATAACAGGCTTGAGAAGCTGGACGGGCTCAAGGGAGACACAATAAAAACCCTCTCACACTAGAAAAGAGCTGGCACTTTATTAACATTTTGTAACTAATAAATACATTACCAACAGCCAATAAATTATTACAATAACTAATGCTCTATTAAACCAATGGACAGTCACTCTTCGTACAAAATTACAGTTAATACAGTTTGGGCCATCAAACATGCAGGAGAAATGATTCAGCGGGAAACCAGCAAAAGGAAAATCGTGGCAGCTTCCGGTGATCCTTCGGGAAGAAATGTGGTGGGGAGCGGGCAGCCCAGAGGCAGGGTGATGGTCACCGTTCCCTTGTCGAGCCAAAGGGGGGAAAGGGAGGTAGGGGGAATAGGGCTGAGGATGTTAAATTAGGGACTGGGCTATTTAATGGGGCAATGGCTGGTCTTTAAACAACCCTATTTGCTTGCTCAGTGCCACTGGGTTGCTCCAGCACTGGAAAAGCTGGTGAGACTTGGGCAATGCCGAAAATCATGTTGTTATCCACTGTGATCTCCTCTCCCCACCTGGAGCAGGGGGTTTAGACCCAGAGCTGCTTGCCTGTGCTACAGGACGGTCAGGATTTGGTCTTGACATTACTTTCCAAGGCACTGGGTGGGAGAGGGGCCGGGGCAGAGAGCGTTGCGCTGGCTCCCAGCCCTCCACCTCGTCCCCGGGTCTCTCCTCCCCATGCCTGCTGCACCCGGTGCCTGTGGAGATCTGAGCTGCTCTCTCTGGGAGATGGAGATGGTTTTGCCCCGTCTCCAGTCCAGCTCCCTCCCCTCTCCCTCTGCTTGCAGGGTGCCAGCTGGGAGGCTTTGGTCCTCCTCCTCTTACTAATGCATCAGTGTTTAAGGGTCATACTTGCTTGTGTTCGCTAGCTAGCCTTTGCAGCACAAATAAAGATCTCACAGGCTGCTGGGTCGGACGTGAGTCGTCCTGTGAGAAGTCCCTTTCCATAGCCACATTCTCAGCATAACGTCTTATATAGGTCATGTACCTATATCTGTCAGCATCAATTATCTCACGTCATTGCAGGAGCTCAGAAATAACATACATGCAAGTCTCGGGGCGCTTTGGGAGAGTGTTTCTGTCTGCTCTTTCCTCCAGGGAGGTAGAGGCAGAGGCAGGACTGCGGTCCGCTCTTTTGTGCCGCCCGGACCATGTCTCTGCTTTCTCATGTGCGTGTTGGGGATGCAAGTGTGTGATGGGTTTGGGTGGTTCAGGATGATGCTCAGCAGCACTATCTCTACTGACCTTGACGCTTCCAGCATCAGATCATTAACGAGTGGTTTCATCTCCTTGGAAATGGTTGTGGAGTTTTTGGTCGTAAGCCTGAAGACAAACCTGGCCCATGACAAAGACACAAACACACTAGTGCTAAGCTTCTCTAATCGGCTTGACAAATGGTCAGCCTTGTTCCCAGGAACTCAACAACTCTCCCTGGCTCCAGGAGATTTTTTGGCCACAAAATACTCGGACACATCACACAGGCTAACAGTGCAGGTTTGGTCCCTTTTACAGCATCAACTGCAAAATGCCCTGGGGGTGATGTCTGCCACCCGCAGCTGAACCCCACGCCTTGTCGAACTTCCCAATGCTCTATGCAGCAGCGACGGCGCACATGGGGATGTTTTGGCAAAAGGACATCTTCTATGTCCCGTCCTGACCTCTTGGAGATTGCATTCCTGGCCCGAGAACAATGTCCGTTCCCTTGCAGGCAAGCACTGGGCTCATGCCACAATAGATTAAAACCACCAGACACACTTTAATGTACATTACAGTATAGACCGCTCTCACGAATATTTTTAGTGTCCTGTAAAACAAAATCACATCTACTGAGGGGGCATGGCAGCCTCCTCCTGAGGATGCTCTCCCCTCTGTGGAGGGACAGGCTGGCCAGCAATCCAGGAAAACTGGCTGAAGGCAAGGAGCTAATTCTCATACAAAACTCCTGAGACAGATTTAGTTGGAAGAATTTCTGGGACGGCGGTGGTGGGAAGCTGACTGACCCCTCGCTAGACCTGGCTGGGGCCCTGTGGGAGGGCAGGGGCAGCAGGGACAGTCCGATGCTAGCAGACGGAGGGACCAGATGGCCTCGCCGAGTAGTCCTGCTGCCCTGCCGCTCAGCTGGGCTCCTCCGGCCATATGTAAAAAAGAGAGTGTGAACTCTATTTGCTAAAGAAGAAACTGGCCTTTGAAGTATGTGGCTGTATTTTAACATGTGCTTTCCCAGTACGTGTTTATTGCTAGTTCTCCTAACAAGCCCAGCTACTGCATCCTCCCAAGGAGCACGGTGCTCTGCAGCTTAACCTTGCAGCCTCAGCTACAGGCTCATTTCAAGGCTTTCCTTCTACAGGCTTCTCTCTTTCACTGAAATTGTTGTTTAAATAAAAGAGCTATTTGCATTTTTTTTGTCTCATGGCTCCACACACCCGATGCTCTCATTGCTGTTGGAGCAAGCCAGGGGCTTCCTTCTTTCTTTTTGCTGCTGTCTGAAGCTCATTGCGAGTTGCTAACGCTGCTTTCAACACGATGCCCCTTGGATGTTGCTGCTGGACAAGTGACCCGAGTCATTAAAAACCTCCTGCCTCCCAAAAAGGGCATCTTTTGCAAATTCCCACATTAGCTTTGAAGGGTAGCAGGGTCTATATGTAGCTGTTTCAATTCTGTGCTTTTAAAATATGTCCCCCGCACCCCGGTATGATTTCTGATGCAGCTGTACCAGTTGCAATATCCCTGCTATGTGGAGACTGCAAATTAAAACACAACTCAGGGCCTCCGAGGGTCTGGATTCAGAGCATTGCAATTGCAAAGCACAAGGGGCTATTAAGAAGAGGGCTTTTGAAAGCAGGCGATGTATTTCAAGGTCTTCTTTCTAGGCAATTGCTGCAAGGATTGCTGGCATTTAGAAAAAGCACAGGGCAAAAGATTGCCTGCGGAAAGCACATCTGTCAGAAAAGGCTTGGAAGGATGCAGAAAGCCAGTGGTGAGTAATGCTTTGGCAGGCGTTCTGGAGACAAAAATCTATACATGGCCATCAAGCGAGAGAAATAGTAGTGTTTAACACTGGAAGCATTTCATCTTCCAAATGCTGTTTCCAGCCTTTGTCAGCGAATCCTCATGACACTCATGTGAGGGAGGGAATGTCAGCAGCAGCAGCTGAAATGAAGCTTTAGACATAAAATATGCCAAAGAAAATGAAAGAAAAGGCTTTGTGTGTCAACATTTCCTCCTCTTTTTCTCTCTTTTCTCCCCATGGAGCACCAGCCGTTGGTTATCACCAACGTGCCGGGGAACCAGCCAGAGCTGTGGAGGGGCTGGGGCAGGAGGGGTTTGGACCTCTCAGCCAGCACGGCCAGGCAAGGGCTGCCTGAAGCCGGCCTGGAGTGTGGCACAAGCGCATTGAGCCGGCACTGGTGACTCGGCTGCATTTGGCAGATTTTGGGGTTGAGTTAATTTAAATTGTCTTTACCAAAATACTCCTGTGTGCTTTATGCTGGGAACTCCTGAAGCCTTGGCTTGGTGCTGCCTTTGCTGTGAATGGCTTCTGTTACTTATGTGCTCAGATAAAATGTCACCCACAGCAAGGGGTGGGAACAGAAAATCTCCAAAATTCTAGTGCTGCTGCTGAAACTCTTCTGACAGAGCTTAATATAAGACCTGCCTCACTGCCGGCGCAAGCTATCAGCGCACCACAGCACACAGGTCTGGTGCTGCACTCTGGGTCTACCAGTTACCTACACTTTACATACCAACTGTAAGTAACATTCAGCTTTTCAGCCCTCATTTTGACACTCAATGCACATTTGGATGCTAGGTGTTACTGGTGGGACTCGGCCACCCACATGGGACAAGCTCCAGGAGCATCCCCATCCCTCTGCATCCCTCCAGCTAATTCCCTGCCCCTCCTGTGGGAGAAGCACCGTCCCATTGCCATCGGCTGATCCCTTCCAAAGAAGCAGAGAACTGGGCAGGTGCTTCCCACTGGGAATCCTTTCTTTGGAAAACCCTCCCACTGACTCTGAAAATCCTAAGCTAAACCAAACACAACAACACGCGCAGGCCTTGTGTTCAGTATTCCTTTGGTTTAGGGTTGTACAGCAGAGTGTGCTGGCATTAAATGGAGCTGGGAGAAGGGCTGGGACCTGGGAAAACAAGACGTGTGGGTGGGATGTGGTGTGAGGAGCAGAGAGGGGCTCCTGGCTTTGCTGGCTGGCCAGCAAACTGTGGGAGCTGATGCCACCGGAGGTATTTTAAGGCTGAGCTGGTGAAGAGAAAGGTGGGTACTCACTTGTGCCAGAGCAGGGGAGGCAGAGACCTGGCGTTATTGCTGTTAGTGTCCAGCAGAGCAGCGGGGGGTCCTCACTGTGCAATACCAAATACAGTTTTACCATTTAATGCTAATTACGGGGTTCTTGACACAGCTGCCAGCCATGCTGGGCTGTGAACTGGTTAGATGTGTGAGAGCCACCTTGTTTTTCCTCTGCAGGCCTCCCCTGTTTGCCCCAGGGTGCTCCCGCTCACATCCCTGGGTGGGGTTTTGTCACAGGCATCCCACAAGCACTGTCCCAGCAGAGCACAACCTCTGATGGGGACTCTCCTCCGGCTCCCAGGTGCCCTTCTCTTCCCATCCTTCCTGCTGCCTCAACCTGCCTCATCTCCCTTCTGCAACTTCTCTCCCAAACTGCGCCCCCACCCCCCCGCCCAAACCTCCTCTGCTGGTCGTCTCCATCCCGTGCCACTGTACCTGCTCCTCTCCCTGCCTTCCGCACACCGATGCTCACCTGGCCCCTTGCCTTTGGGCTGTGCTGCTTTAGACTGCTCTCGCACCATCTCTCCTAGATGGGCACAGTGAGAGAAGAGATATCGTCCCTCTCAGGCATGGCACTGGAGAAAACTCAGACCTCCTGAGACTTGAAAGACACCTCTAGCTTGGGCTCCCAAGAGAGGACAGTTGAACTTGTGGCTGCCCTGGAAAGACTCAACGTTTTCCAGGATCATGGACTTTTAAGAGAGGCAGAGAAGAGGCAGGGATCAGTGTTACCTACCTGCCCCCAGGTACCATGCTGAATGGGACCTTGGAGGTGGCCATCTCACCCAGACACCAAACAAGTTTTCAGGGTGGACTTCTAAGGGTCCCTCCATGCTCCTAGAGGTGACACCCCACCTCTCACACTACCCTCTGCCTTCACCCCAGTGGCACCCAGAGCTCTTAGTGATGGCAGACAGACGGCCACACATACCCCAGCTGCATTTTTCCTCCCCTCTGTGCCCCCACATTTTGCTGTGCTGGGCACTACTCATGCCCTTTCCACACCTTTCCCCCTGCCCTTCCTTCCTCCCTTCCCTCTCTTCCTTGCACTTTTCCTTCCTCCTCCATCACTTGGCTCAAATCAGCTCCCTGAGCCTTCCCTCGCTACTACCTGGCCAGTACAAACCATCCCTCTTGCTGTAGATACGGGTAAAGAGATGCCCTGACTGTCATCCAAACCTGGAGCTGTCTCTCTTGGATGCCCAGGTAGGAGATGACACAGGCAAGCTACTTGCTTCTGCTCGGCCGAGGAGGCTCAGTGTGCAAGGTCGGGCTCCTCAAGGGTATTTAGATGCCTGAGGTGTGATAAAGAGCTGCAAGGCTCATGCACACCTTGCTGTCACCCAAGCACGGTGAGGTTTCCCAAAGCACCGCTCTGCATTTCAGGGACTTGAAGGTCAAACCCTGCCTACAAGAAGCCAGGGCTTATTTTTGGTGCACTCCAGCATTTCAGGGCTGAAGTTTAGAAAGAGAAGCTGTGTGTTTGCAGGAGCATTAGTTGTGCTGAAATCCCTTAGGCTGGGATGTGCTTTGGGAAAGGTTGCTGGGTACCTAGGCTGGCATCCTCGCCAGGATGCCCCTGGGCACAGGGTCCCCATCAGGGGGTCCAAGCCGAGCTTCCACCACCCTGCTCAGCTCAGCAGCTCCATGGCATCCAGCAAAGTGCCTAAGAAATGGGCTACTGAAACCACTAGACAAATTTTAACATTAACTTTGAAAAACTTGAGGTAAAACTGTTACCAGTAACGAATGCTTTTAGACAAGGCTTAGTAGGTTTTGTTACTGTGTCCCTCTTACTCAGACACCAGCAGAACTCAATATGGCTGTTTTACTTGTTCAAATAGCTGTCTGGAAAAAAAAAATATACAAATCCAAGCTGCAGTGGCTGTGTTCAACACTGACCCCTCCAGCTTTGGGATAGGAACTGGAGCCGTAAGGTACCCTCAAAATGATCATGTTATATCTAGCACTTCCCAAAGGAATAGTGTTTTTAAAAAAAGATAAATAACCAGAAGAATTAAAAATATCCCTTAATTTCAAGGAGCAAAAAAAAAAAGTTTCAGTTCCAAACTACACTGTTGCTAACCAGTATTTTAAGGCTTTGATTTTTTTTCTTTTTTTAAAACTGAAGTATTTTTGTCTTTTGGCAGTTGAAATACACTTTGTGGGAAACGCGTTAGCTCCCTCTACAGCACTCTGAATTGGAATAGAGGAGTAGAATGAGGCAACAAGGGAATGAACCAAAACCAAATCAAAATAAAATAAAATGGGGTTGGGGAAAGCAGAACTTGCTGCAGAGTTGTTTGGGATGGGAGGAGGGATTTATGTGTTTCTTCCTCATCACCTTCTGAGGAGGAAAAAAAAGAAAGAGAGAGAACCTGGCCGCAGGACTGGAGGATGCTCCCAGCGGGCGCAAGGAAAGGAGGGGAGGAGAGGGCTTTAGTAGAGTCCGCATCCCCGCAGGTTGTTGGCGATGATGACATCCGTGACGGCATCGAAGACGAACTGGATGTTGTTGGTATCCGTGGCGCAGGTGATGTGCGTGTAGATCTCCTTGTTGGGGGACTTGTTCTTGCTCTCATACTGAGCCTGGATGTAAGCCACCGCCTCCGTGAAAGAGTTTGGGCCTGTAAGAGAGCCGAGATGAAAGGAAAAACAGCAGGTTAAAGCAATCCCATAATCCTAAATCCATAGGGTGCCCGCAAGTGCCCCGTTGTAGGCACATGGGGAGCTCGTACAGGGCTGCTGCAAACCAGCCACCCCATCTCCATCTCAGGGACAGGGACTATTACCAGCCAGGATTGCTGCAAGGGAGGAGATGCTCTCCGACTGTCAGCTCATCTGTATTTTTATTCTGGGCTGCTGTTTATAGTCGATAGAGATGAAATGGATGAGGGCATTGAGTGTTAAACAGGCTATGATGGGAAAACCAGAAGAAATTCCACATCATGGTGACAAAAAAGAGAAGAAACCTGCCAGGAATGAGGTAAGTGCTTGACCTGGTGAAAGGCTTAGCTTTTTTCCTCTTTTAGATTTTTTTGATTAAATTTTCAGCTTCTGATGGAAAAGAAGAGCTAAAATGTCCATGAACTGAGGGCAGTATTGGTAACCTTGTCCTCCTTTCCCTGAATTGCTAAGAGAAAAAGACATGAAAAGATCCAGCCTGTGTTACAGGGCAAAGTGAGGTTTTCTCAAAAAAAATACAGAAAAGTTAGTGCATAATGCCCCTCTTTTTGAGGAATTAGGAGCGCAGTACCTTCTGCTAGAGCTGTGGCTAAAATCAAACCATGAGGTGTTTCTTGTTTTGATGTATAGAGATGCCTGTGCCAAACCTTATTAACCATCAGGTTTTGTGTTAAAAAAGCTTAAGAGCAGTCACACAGAAGAGCAGCTCCTTTCTCACCTGGCCAGCCTTGACATTGCTCACACACACACAGAGCTCCTCTCGGGCACCTGCTTAGCTCTGATAAACTCAGTTTCCCTGGCTGGCCTGGAGTGCAGCCCGGGCCCTGGAAGGCTCTACAGTGGTAACGCTGCTAATGCTCTTGGATCCCTTTCCCTCCACGATGCTTTACTGATGGGAAATGTCAGCTGCTAGAGAGAAGCTTACTCAGGCTTGAGATTTGCTGTGGTTGATGGCAGCTGATCTGGGAAATCACTTGCACTTACACGTATGTGCATTGCTAGTTGAAGACACAAGCTCATGAAGACCACGACACTTGAGAATATGCTAGCAGTAAGAAAGAGAAGCAAAATGTTTCCTGGGAGCAGGTTCTTGCACAAAGACCTGTGTATAGAATTTGGGAACAGTTCCATATGCTGTGCACAACCAGGAGGGTACTTTAAGAAAGGGAAGTTAGTTGTTCAAAGGCAGGAGGATTTAGATGCTGGATTCCTTCTGGGAGAGCAGGGAATCACTAATGCCAGCTTGGTTTAAAACACGCCCTGATTTCTGCTGCTGCTTTGCTAAGTATTGTGGATTAGTTAAAAGCATGAGTGAATTAAGGGGCTGGAAACAGTCAGTGCTCCAGCATAAAGCAAGCAAATTTGTGGATGCAGTCTTCTAATAATTCTCTGTCAGCAGAACTAATGGACATCAGAAACTTCATTTTATTAAAAGCATTTTGTGGAACCTACTTGTGATGTTCAAAGTCCTCTTTTTTTTGATTTATAGGCTTTCATCAAATAATTCTTTTTAATGCCAGGGCAACTTTCTAATAATGCTGCTCTTTCACAAGGCCCTGAGGGCTTCACCCTCTGAGCTGTGGTCAGCAAAGCAGGGGTGAGCAAGCTTAAGTGTTTGCTTGGCTTTAAAGTCTGGGCTTAACGTTAGCATGAGCCAACTTCCAACTTTTAAATGGCGTTGCTGAACACCTGGGGGTGAGAGATTCTTCACCTCTGATTGAGATGCCTGTTGGATCAGTGGAAGGACTTTCAGCCTTCAGACCTCCAGCCCTCTCCATGGTACGAGAGAGACAAGAGGTCTGCTGTCAGTTCAATTTTTAACCTGTGGCCTCTAGGGTTTGTTTTTTTTTTTTTCCTCTCCTCCCTGCCTGGAGAAGTTTCATTTCCTGATGGGGCAGGGCGGGGTGTACTGCCACAGGTCCCTGGCATTGTGATAACTCCCAGCTTCCAGAACAGCACCTCGAAAGAATTTAGAGCATCTTTGGGGTACTCTGAGATTTGGGGAGGACTGGTTTCGTTCACTTGGGGCTGAAGTGCTCCAGAAATAAGCTATATTTGTTTTCCTCTGTGTAGTAAGCTGAGAGCTTAGCTACATGTGTACAAGGGTCTGCCTCCCTCACTGAACTCCTCTCTTGGGCTAGGATAGCTTGGCAAGGAGAAGTTATATCTAAAATGACATTCCTTCTTGTTCTAGTCTCTCTGCTGTCAGGGATATTATTTCAGAGTGGAGTTACTGGGAGACTTCAGTCAAGATCTGCAAAACCAGGTCCACAGAATGCGATCAGGAAGGAGTGAAAGGTGCAGGTTTGCTTCATGGAGAAAAGGGGAAAAGGAAGAGGAGGGCATGGTAAAAATCTCCCAGTATATAGAAGCTCTGCTATAAAGAAGATGGTGATGAGCTGCTCTACAAGCCATCCAAAAGATGGCAAGCAGCAATCTAATTTGCAACCAGAAAAAATTGGAGTTGGCATTATTGTGAATTTTCAACTGTAAAGGCTATGAAATTTCTATTATTAGATCTTTTTAGACAAACTTGTCAGGAATATGTTGGTTCTGTCTGGACTAAGCAGATGAGTAGATGGCTGAAATGTGTTGATAGTGACAAACATCCAAACCTTCCCCGGAAAGGAAGCCTGCAGATATCCTTCTGAATTCAGATGGAGTCATTCGGCTCCATGGCCATAGACCATACAGCCCAAAGCAGCAATGATGGATCGTGTTTGCCTATTCAGAGTGAAAAATCAAGTGCTCAGAGATAGGAAGCTCTGGTTAATAATCTGTTGGCCTGCCCAGAAATGTGACACTCTTGGTACTCCCGGTTCACAGCTATGTTTCCTGACAAAGAGATCTGCTTCTCTGTCTGTCGGCTTGATTCATCTGGATGTCTCCAGTGAGCTTAAATAATTCATGACGATAAAAGTTTATTTTTATGCTGTCTCAGAATGGTAATGAGGGTTTGTGGAAGCTGGCGAGATGCAGTGGGAAGCAGCGGGGTACAGCTGCAGCCTTTGCACGGGTGATGTATTCGCATCATTAGCAGGTCAGATGCCAGGCAGCCTGCAGAAGCGAGGGCTTCTTGCACGCTGCCCTGTTGCAGAGCCTCTGGCTTGGATCTCCAAGTATCATTAAGGCCTCCTTCTCCCCAGCCAAGCTCGGGGCATGGCTTGCTGTGGCTCTTCTCTGTCTGTACTGTGGCTCTTCTCTGTCGGTTAAGAGGCGTGGGCAGCCAGTGCATGAGAAAAATCGAGCACCTCGTTTTCTATCTGCATTTAACTGGAAGCATTTCCATGTCCAGACACTTGATGTCGGCGAGCCTGAGAGCCAAACTCGGGACTTCCTAAACTAACGTGATAAAAATTTACAGCTTGAGCTGAAGCAGCCAGGCTGTGGAACCTGCTGTCTGCACACTGGAGGGCTGATCCTGCAGCCCCTCGGTGCCTGGCAGTGGGGTAGTGGCCAGGAACTGCAGAGGGATCCTTGCTGCGGTCAGCCAGGAGTCACGGGGGAATGTGATGGGTTATGAAACAGCAAGCTGGGCTCCAGCTGAGGACAGCCTAACAAACTCCATGCGTTGGTCTCCCAGAGACCAGTTACCTGTTTGTAATGGTTAAGCTCACTGAGTCTTCCTGCAAGAGGGTTCGTCTTCCTGCAAGAGGGTTTGCCTTCCTGAGTGACGCTGGGAACCAGGGCACGGGCTGAGGCAGTGTGCTGCCAGCCCTGCACCTGCAGGTGTTGGCTCCGCATTGAAACTGCCCGTGGGGCAGAGATCATTAGTGGTGGTGGCCCTTTGCCGGCCAAGAACTTGCATTTAAGTCATCCTCATGTTTTAAGTGGACCACTAAACATGGTGGCAGTCATCCTATGGCATTTATTGAAATAAAACTTGCAGTGAAGCAAATGGGAGCTCTAGGTATGCATCTTTAGCCTCGTTGCCTGTGATACACGACAGTATCAGCCTGGATGGGAAACGCTCCATCCTCCCTTTGCTATGCACTCCTGTACAGCCAGCTTTCTCATTACCTGTATACTCAGGAAAGCAGATAGTCAGTGGAGATTTCTTAATTTTCTCCTCAAATATGTCCTTCTTGTTTAGAAAGAGGATGATAGATGTATCTGTGAACCATTTGTTGTTGCAGATGCTGTCAAAAAGCTTCAGTGATTCGTGCATGCGGTTCTGCAATAGAAAGGAGAGATCACATCAGGCCAAAGACAGCAATTCGGGGACGTTCAGCAAGTATGTAGGGAAATCTAAAACAACTAAATTAAGGAGGAGAACAAAAAAAGAAAATCTATGATATATGATGATAAATTTATGTATACATACAGCTGAACGTATACATACACAGATGCAATCCCTATAACATTTGACATACAGTTAGTAACTTAAGGGCATTTAGCTATACAGAGCTGTTTTGATTTTGCATAGTGTATAATTTACAGGATCCCAGCTCATAGAAATCATCATGCACCATGCATGGATGGGGAGTTACTTTTGCCCTTTGATCAGATTTATGTGTTCGGGTAGCTCATGCAGATTTTCTAAAATGTTTTCATTAATTTTTTACATTTTTTTTTTTTTTTTACTTTCTTGAGTGTGTGTGTGGCACACAACTGGTTGGATACATTAACCAAGGACTGGTAGATCCTTGAATTAATCTAGAGTTGGAAGCAGACATCAAGGTGACATAATTTTGGAAATGACCTTGCCGTGACCTTTGCCTGGTTTTGTTATTTGGTTTAGTGTTGTTGCCTGTTGTCGGGCTTTTAATTTTTTTAATTTTTTTTTTTTTAGTTCTCTTGGAAGATGGCTCAAAAGAAAGTGTCTGGCAGAGAGGAAAAAAAAAAGTGAAAACGCAAAAGGAAATAGTAGAAAAAGAAAAAAATGAAGGGCATCTAAGAACAACCAGACTAGAAGTCAGGCAGCTACCACTGATGTTAGCTCATGCCTCTAGAAGAACATTAGCTACTTGCCAGCAGAAGAGCCATACGTTCAAATGCACGCACAGCGAGAAGTCGGCTTTTTGGTTATAGGTCATGCAAAAAAACGACACAGGAAAGGAGAGAGATAAGAGGAATGAAAAAAACAGACCAGTTAGAGAGTTGCAAAGTCCGCCACATGGTTTTATGGTGGTGGAAAGAGCTCACGGCAAAGTCAACCAAGTGTCATGTTCCCTGCTGCTTTCAACTCTCAACTCGGTTTTTCTTTTTTTTTTTTTCTCGGTTCAAGAGAAGCTTCATACCTGCCAAATTTGGTTGGTCTCTCAAATGCTCATTTTTTGGCCTTTGTTTGGTTAGATAAGGTCAGACGGCCGAGGAAAAGCTGTGAAGGCGCCGAGGCTGGTGATGTTTGGCGCGCGAGGCCGACGCCGGAGTGCGCACGCCGGTCGCGTGGCCTTCTCTCAGCCAGGAGCCGGGTAGCGGAGAGAGCAGGCACGGTGAGGACGAAGCATACCCAAGAGTCAGGGGGTTATCAAAGGCAAAGCATGGTACAGACCAGACCGGCTCCTTGGCTTTTCCCAGCAGCATCTCCTTGGGACAGCACTCCCAAACCCGCCAGTGCACCTAAGAGACTGGTTACAGCGACTGCCGGAGAGACGCTAGAGAGAACAGGGCTGCACGGTCTTGTTGCTGGAGGGTTTTTTTGGGGTGGGTGCAGTGTGTGTCATCCCCCCCCCCCCAGGTTGGGAAATTCGGAGTGGTACAGGAGACAGCCGGGGGCTTTAGCCCTCTCCCGCTCCATTTCATGCCCATGCTGGCAGCATAATTGAGCTCAGCACTTTATTGATTAACGCTTTCCTTTTCATTGCTATACTTTAGCTGCTGCTGAATGTTTTATTTAGGCAAAAGTGGCTCTGTGGATGAAGGAAACATCTGATCTGACCCAGAGTGAAACAGGTCGCCTGTGATTTGCTGTACCGTATACCACATGCTTTACTACCAGACTTGAAATGACCAAGCACCTCCCCACCGTGCATTGTACCGACACGCAGGGAAGATGCCATTGTGTACAAATGTTAAAATGCATTTACTTATTGGGTCTCAGTTGCAAGACATTGCTTATCTGGATCATCCTGTGTCTGTGTGCTGGTTTTTGCTAACCCATTTTGTACTGGCTGGTGAGGGAGCCCTGGAGCAATGCTCCTCTTTGCTACTTGTGGTGTCAAAATTGTAACCATGTAAAAACCTTGAAAGGTTTTGTACAGGAGATCCTTGGCTACCCAAAGCCTTTGGGAGGAGAGAAGAAAGTGGAGGGTGGTCAGGGGGAACAGAAGGCAAATATAATTAACCATTTTTTTTAAGCAAGGTCCCTAAAGAACATTTTAAATGGCATTATTATCACCCTTGCTGATTTAAAATAAAAGCATAGAGAAATGCATGAACACTGCTCGTGGGTTAAACCAATAGCTCATCTGCAGCAGCCATCAGCCTGGAGGTCACTGTACTTACCACGCTGCACCTCGCCAGCCCCGTACCACACTGTGCAGCCCCAGCGGGGAGCAGCAGTGTGCAACTGCGCCTCATGGCACAGAAAGCACCATGGGCAACATTGGGTTTTGGTTAAGAAATACAAGCTAAGGACCTCTCCTGAGCTGGGCTTTGCTGTTAATTGAAGCTGACCTTCCTACAGTAGCAAGACTACATAAGGATCCTACAGAAATCCTTCTGCTTCTCTTATGCAGTTTGATTAATTTGTCTTAATACCTGTTAGGAAATGAGAGTGTTTTCCTGAGAAATAGTGGCTCTCAGCATTCAGTTGTAACCAGAATATACACACAGCACAAACCAACACATCCCTGTAGAAAATGAGAGTTACAATAAAACCCCTCTATTCATTTCAGATTCCAGAAACAAGTTTCGAAGCTTCCTAGGGCTGCCCGACCTGGCTTTCTGATATCTGCACGTTGATTTTTCCCCCAGCTCTGCCATTTAGCTGAGTAAATACAACCACCGCTCTGGCCACTCATCCTTATTTACCTGGGAAAGGTTCTGGTCTTAAAATCCACCTTTTCCTCCCCATCACTAAAAAGAAGACATTATTCAAAAGCAAGGAACTGCTTTATGTGTGTGGCAAAGGTGCAGAGCAATATCCTGGTGAGCAGGTATGGATGCTCCTGTTGCTGTACCTGGGTGCCACGTGGGAAATGCTGTCGCATCCCAGGAGGGCTCCCGGGAGCCTACACATGAACGCAAGCTGTCCTGGGGCTGGCTAACACCGGGAATGCCTCACTGCCTCCCTTTCCTTTCCCTTCCCAACTGTTATTCGTTCAACAGATGTTTGTAGGAGACCTCTAACAGCTCGGGCAGGCCCTGGCTGAGATGTGAGGATGGGGAGGCAGTCCCTGGGTACCACATGTAAAAGTACAGGCTGCTGCTAAAGGAGGAGTGAGAAGTTAAAGCCCCCAAATAACCCCCTCCTACCAGTAAATCCACAGTGAAAGACCCTTTTAGTCCCTTAAAGCTTCCCCAGGAACCCTCTCAGGCGCACCTGTGCTGCTGTGATGGGGCAGACATGCCGGTGCTGCTAGGAGGCATTAATGATTACACTTCTCGTACTTTTATATGAAGTGACATAAACTACTTCACCTGCTTTTGGACTCATTGTACTGCTTTTTCCTACTTTATATTGGATCTATCATTAAGGGAAAGGCTCTTGAAACATTGGCTTCTTAATGTCATTTCCTATTTCAAAATCAGTATTTTAAATCCTTACACCTGCAAATACTTTATACCCCAACAAGGAAAGCAGACCCACCAGCCATGTTACAGAGGAATAACCACTTGCCCATACAAATTAGAAGTCCAGTTAACTTTTCCTGTGCACGACAAGAGACAGAATTCCTTATAGCTGAGTTCAGATGTCATTGCACGACTGTGTTCCCATTGCTGATGTGAAGGGCAAACAGCTTTCTACGGAGCGTGAGGGAGAAAGGATGCTGTGGTCAAGACTCTGCAACACACAGCTGATTCAATCTTTTTTCGTTTTCTTGGTGATTAAGTGCTGTCATGTGAACTATAAGGACACTGATGGTTATCCTAAGCACAGAAACTCCATGTTCCCCCTGCCTGCTTATATTTCCTAAGATGCCCAAGCCACTTTCACTTGCTTTGTCACTCCTAAGGCAATTTCTGAGCACTGCAATTCAATTTTCCTTGCCCAATGACAGCAGAGAGAGCACGCTAACCGGGTCATGCAATGAAATACGAGCCAACAGGCCAAGACTAATGCACACCAAGGGTCACCATCACAGCGCCTTCAACCCATCCCATGCACAGCAATGGGGATACAAACAATACTTGCATATCTTGGCTAGATATGGATGACCTAAATATCTTTGTTTCAGAGGCATCGATGTGCAGCATGAACACCTACCTCTCTTGCCATGACTCCTTTGAAGTTGTGAGGAAAAAAACAAAGGGGATGGTCGTGGTTCCTGTGATAAGTCCCATGCCATTGCTGTCTTTTTTTAAATTCCATTAGGAATTCCATTTAGAAGGAATAACGCAAATCTGCCTTTGTTAATTGTCTTCTCCAGTTTTACCGATTAATATGACTGCTGTCCCTCTCTCCTCCCAGATTACAGATCTGAGGCTTTTCCTCCTGTAACCTCAGCTTATGAAACATAAAGATAAGTCACAAATGAGACAAAATAGCCTTGTTATGCAAAGACATAATCCATGGGGTTGTTCAGTTAGCTAAAGCAGGGCGTTCCCACTGTGTACAAATATGGCAGAGAGCTCTGCAGCTCCTTGTGATGGACTTGGTAAAGGCAGATGCAGAGGCAGGTGTAAAACCTTGAAGTCAGCGTCTTGTGCATTGGGAGCTTTGGGCCGAGGGTGTCATTTTGCGTCGGGAGCTCTAGCTGTGGGCTATGGCTGGCAGCAATGGGATTGATGAAGGCAATGCTTGAATTTCCCTGTAGGTTTGCTCCTCTCTCCCCGCAGCTGGCATGCAGGGAAACAATTTGGATCTGCCAACAGTGGCGTGAGGAGGTGTTTGGGGCAATGGGAGAGGCTGGATTCAACAGCACCAGGAGTTTCCATGCAAAGTGTGGCCTTTATGGGTGTATGGGCCTAGAAAGCACAGATGCAGAAAGTTCTTTATTTTATTTATGCCTTTCTCATTTGGACACAGAGAAGTACTTGCTCCCCTCAACTCCTGCCCTGTTGCTCTTTGTGGCAGTGAATTGGTGAGAAAATATAGCCTTATAAAAAACTACCTGCTCTTAGGGAGTGATGGCTTTGCACACAATAGCCCTTTTTTAGCTGCCGCAGGAGGACGGGTGCTCTAAAACAAAGAGCTCAATAAACCACAAGAAAACTTTACAAGTGTAGAGCTGCGCTTTAATTTTAAGGGACAGGTAGGGGGTGTTTCACCCAGCTTTGTTTAACCAGCTCTTTGCTCAGTCTCATTTGAAAGGATTCACAGTAAACCTGTTGTTTGTGAGCTTTTTTTCAGTGACACAAGCAGACCCTACAACTACACTGGTCCCAATGCCCTCATGCTAACTGAGCTTAACAAGGCGAGCCCCTGCTCAGTGTTAGGCTGACTTTATCTGAACTGCAGTTTCATCCGCCTGAAGTGCAGTTTGACTTAGAGAAGTGCAAAAAAGACTCTGTGAAATCCTGTGATTATTGTCAACAGGGTGCCAAGCGCACGAGGAAAAGCTGTTCTATCCACACACTGGCTTTGCAAGGATTTTTTTGGGCACCTGAGATGCAGTAGGGCTCTTTACCTCTCATGGCTCCACGCTAGCCATGAAAGCTCTACAAGTCTTTTCATACTCACAGAGACATCTGTACAGCCCCCAAACCTTCAGTGGCTTAATACAGCTGGAAGTGCCTGCACTGTAGTAAGCATCTCTATAGAAAATGATGATGGAGAAACAGCACCCAGCTCACACTCTCAGCTGCCTCCTCTTTGCGTTTTCTAAGTAAGAAGCAATAAAAGCTGATTTACGTCATTAAAGCCAGCAGATGTGATGGATGCAGGCAGACAGCAAATCAGCTGACTGAAGAGATGCTGCTTTTTACTGCTGGGTTTTTGAAGAGGAATCACATTAGCAGGGAGGAGACAGAATGCTTGGGGGGTTCAGTTGGGAGGGGACCGAGTCTGTGGGTGCTGCGTTTTCCACCTGCCATTCGTGCTGGGGGTATAACAGAGCAGACAAGATCCGACATCGTCGTTTTTCCCTATTTGTATTGGCCTCGCTCAGGGTTGTTTATCTGGGTTAGGCGGGGGCGTCCTGCAGGCGTGGCCGAATCCTTTCCTGGTTTACGCCGAATGTGTAAATGAACAGCAGCTGCCTCTGCCCTCCTGTTGCTCAGCATCCCCAGAAATGCTTTGTGAAAAGGAACTGAAATAGCAAGCAAGTGTCAGCACTGTGCCAGAGCAGTGCAAGCCTGCCTGCCTGATGCAAAAAGAAAGCTGGAGCTGCACAAATCCCAGTTTCTGCAGTGGGGGACTTCAGGGGGGGAGGCTGAGCTGGCACCCTGCTCATCACTGGGGTGGTGCTGGGTGATGGACAGTCACTGGCAGAGCTCAGCATCCCCAGGAGGGATGCTGTGACCTCCATCTTAGAGGAGCTGAGTTGAGGCTGACATTTAAAGAATGGCACCGGCATTCAAGCCCTTCCATTTTGTGGTCCATGGCTTTGAATCACAGGCTCTGGCTTGTGTAGACTGGAACCCAAAGCTGACCTGTATTAAAGGCAGCCTTTGACTTGACAGTTTGGGTGTCACAGCCCAAGTTATACCTACAGAGCACCTTGCTCTCTGCTGAGATCACAGCTTCGCTCTCTGCTCCCTGGGTCTGCCCTTTCCCTGTATATTCTTCTTTATCTCGTGGGTGTGTTTCCCCTGCCCAGCTGCAGAGCTCTATGGCATTAAGCTAATGGTTGGGTTTTTCAAATCACATCAGGAGATTTTGGTTCCTTCCCGAGAAATCCTACAGGACTGAGCATCCTTGAGCTTATTGGGGCCAGGGTCAGAGGGAGGTGAAAATTGAGGATTATAAATAAGTGGACATGAGAGGGCGTAGGGTATCTCAGTCAGCCTGGAGAGACATAGTCATGATCTTAGTATCACCCTGAATTCTGGTATCAGTATGACCCAACCAACCAGGCGACTTCATCAAACAGTTTGCTAAAGCTCATAAACCTGGCTCAAAGAGGCTAGAAACCACAACCCCCTGCCCCAAGTCTTTTTGGGAAGCGACAACTGATACCTAACAGCAATCTTTCCCTCGATTTCTTCCTCATCAACAGCTTTCTGCAAGCCTGACATCTTTACCAGCAGGAGAGTAAAGAGCCTCAGAGAGACAGAGCTGGCTGGAATGAGCCCTCCATGCTGCCGCAGACTGGGCACAGATGAAATCATTACCAAGTCCGAGTATGACCTCTGATTTCTTTTCATTAAACAAATGCAACTGGGTGCCCACTGCAGTCATCATTAGTCCCAAAAGCATGCATCCCTATCACACTGAATGAATGGCCAGAATACAGTAATGAGTCTTCTTGCATCCTGTCTGTGTATTTAATTCACTTGTATTAATTGCACTCTAATACCAGGGAGCGCGCAGCTCCTCGCTAGCTTTATTTCCAGATGGTATTTTGAGCCTAATGTCACAGTGGGAAGTCATAAAAGCTCTCCTAGAGCAAATTACCTGAGGAATCAAACAGTTCCAGTCTCACTCAGGAAAATGAATTTCTGTAGCCTGTAGAAATAGGTTATACTCCTAGCCCGAGCCTGCCTCAGGTATGCATGGCCATCCAGCACCTCTGCACCACAGCGTGACCACTTCCTTAACATGTTTTAAAAGCCCACCTAGCTATATCTCCTCTTTCTGAATATAGGGTCCCATTAAGACATTTTGAAAACACACAGGTCAGCTAGAAAGGAGAAATAAAACACTGTGACTTTACCAGTGCAAGGAAGCATTACCTGGGCATGCAGACTTGATTTCGAAGAGTGTGGAGGAGGACAAATCTCCCCAGGATTTCAGTGTCAAGGGGCAGTGACTGACAAAAGCACATTACTGTAGCACCCCAGTGAGCATTTGGCGATCTCTGAGCAGTTGCTGGCTACGCAGTATCCCATAAAGAAGTGTTGGGGCTTCCAAGACCCGGTTAGACTCACCGTGGTTTCATCTTCATGGAGCACCTGGTCGTAGCCACTCAGCGCAACGCAGAAAATGATCGCTGTGACATCCTCAAAGCAGTGAATCCACTTCTTGCGTTCTGACCGCTGGCCCCCGACATCAAAGAGCCTACGGCACAGGAGAAGACTATCAGCACCCACTCTTTCTTAGTTAAGAGGAAACTTTAGCAGTCCTGGCATTTTCTGACCATATGGTCCCTGGAAGGCTCCAACCACAAAGCAACAGGTCTTTAACTGCTGGCTTGGTCTTCTCCTCCAGAGCCTGGAGCTGAGGAGGACCAGGAACAGCTAGGGATGTGGGGATCTGTGGGAGAGCCTCAGCAGCATGCTGGGTCCCAAACGGTCTGCGGAGGTGGAGACCATGCGCTCTTGAGTTTTATATGCTCTAAATACTGTGTGTGTGGATTTCTGTCTTCATGTCCTCTTCTCTCTATTGGCTGGCATCAGTCAGGTCAATCTATAGCATTAACCACATGTGATTGACCCACTTTAGAGAAAGGATTTGGCCAAATATTTTTACACTTATGAGCTTGATCAGACTTGGGGCTGATCTTGTATTATACCTCCCAACAAAGCACTTTTGTTTGGGTTAGAAGAAGGTGCCATGAGCTCCTATCTTAAAGGCACTGATTTTCAAGACAGGACTGTCAAACATTGCATATTGTTGACCCCCCCAAAATGCCATGTCCTCTGCAATGGGAGCCATCCATGTGTTAACAGGCAATTTAACAATTTCTCCTTTGGGAGCTATGGGGAAACCCTGTGACAAATGGAAACCCTGTGACAAATAGATGCCCTGAAAATTTACCAGTACATGCAGTTTTAGACTAACCTGAAGTGGAGGTTTTTGAATGTGAAGTGGGTTTCTACAATGCCAGTTGTTTTGACCCTGGTTCGGAGGATATCCTGCTCCGTGGGCTGGTAGTCTGCAGCTCCGATTCGATCTAAGCTGTCTAGGTAGCTAAGAGAAGAAGGGAAAAGAAAAAGAAAACAGGTAAGAATAAGACTCACGTTAATCTTTGTCAATCTCGGATGAATCCTTCAGCTTTCTATTAATCTTTTTCAATCTCGTTTTTCACGGCTGAATGTATTGCAGTTAAAGGAAAAAAAAAAAATCCTATTCTGGGGAAAAAGAAACGTTAACAAACCCCACTAACCTAAGCATAAAATCTGATAGTGAACTGAAAGCAGGAAATTAAGTGTGTGTGTGTGTGTTGTGAGCCCTGATTGCAATCTGTGAAAATACACAGTTTTAATATTACTTGCTATTTTTATTCCCTGAGGGACAAGGGTCCCAAGCAATCCATGGTGCTGGATTGTGTAAACACACATGCTTTTCTGCAAGTGTTTATTCAGATAAGAGGCTGGAGAACATAGGTCTCGCTCCCAGAACAGCCGGGTCGAGTCACCTTTGGGAGATGCCTCCCTCTCTGCTGGGAAGGGAGGGAGCCCGGGCGGCTTGCTCCGATGAGCTGCCTTGCATTCACTCAGCTCGAATGAAGGGAGATGAATCTGCCTGAGTGAGTCACTGCTTCAGTTTGAAATCCAGCATAGGGCTGGGACTGTGGGAGATGCAACGCTTGGACAAAATCCAGGGGCTGGCTTAGATGGTGATAATCTGGGAGTATAAATTGGGTTTTCTGGGGGGTAGAGGGGAGTTTTCACTTTCTAAAACATTTGGATAGTTTTAAAACATTTACCCTTATTCTGCTCTAGTCTTAAAATCTATGAACACAGGAAATGCCTCCATAGGCTGAAACTTTGGGTAGGAAGCCCTATTTTTTGGCATGAAACGTTTTTGTAGAGGAACCCAACAGCTGTGCCCATAACCCATTTTTTCATCCACATTCAAGACAATTTTTCAAAACAACTCAGCCCAACTAAATAGAAAGAAAAGAGGAATTTGGATTACAATTTAATATGAATAATAAACACAGAGCTGCATCACACAGTAAAGTCTTTCTCACTGCCACTGAGCTGCACGCAGACACCCCAGTTACTCTTAGAGGGGGTTTGATGTACATTACAGGGCTGAAATGCCTACCTCTAGCCCCAGAGCGTCAATCTAATGCACATGAGATACACTGTGAATATAATAAAGTAGGTCTGTGCATGAGCAGTGGTCTTGCCCTTCAATCTCTGTGCTTCTGGCAGCCTGGATGTCACCCAAAGAGGCAGCAGGGCAGGAGGTGACATGCCAGGGGCAGGATGGGAGGGTACCTGTTCAGGTGTTAGCCAGAGGATGCGGTTCTGCCCAATGCAGCTTGCAGAGAATAAAAGTACTAAGAGGAGCTGTGCAGTTGTAGGGAAGAAAAAGACATTGTTGTCTCCAGTGAGTATGAGTTTACTGGTGAGTGCAAGAAGATATGAGCTGGAACCATTCACATAAGATAGCCATGATGTCTAAGCTTGACTTTCTCTTTCAATTTAGATAAATGCATTTCTTTTTTAACACAGAGTGTGGATTTAGTCCTGGTGAGTATGCCAATCACACTGACTTGGCAGTGAACACACTCCCCCCTGTGCCTTGCCAAAGCACATCCCGCCTGGCCTGAACACGCCGCCCTATCCTGCTGCTGGAGATGCTTTCCCTGCTGCATCAGAAAGCAGGAAAAGGCTTTCCATTTGTGTCCTGGAGGGAGTGCTCTGAGCCAGGCCTCCGGAGCTGGACACCTAGGGCACTGGGGCTGTGCACTCTGCTACTGGAGAAAACTCATTGCCA
Source organism: Pandion haliaetus (assembly GCA_013401275.1). NCBI lineage: Eukaryota > Metazoa > Chordata > Aves > Accipitriformes > Pandionidae > Pandion > Pandion haliaetus. The sequence goes on along the minus strand of VYZV01030725.1, from coordinate 236,268 downwards.
CTGGCTTTCGTGCCTATCTCGCTAGCCTGGAAAAACAGACAACCAAACTCTGCTCACATCACGTATTTTGGCTACCCATCATATTTATCATTTATCTTTGTTAAAGAATTGCAAGAATCACGTCACCAAGAGAAAAGTATGTAAGATAAGCAGGCTTATTTTTGCTGTGCCCTTTTTCAAGCATTTAAAGCTAGTGTGGTTTTGTGACAGATGCTCCCTTAATAGCCTTATGATGGGCCCTGGATGGATGAATGGGGCTTCATTTGAAATCAGATCCTCCGCTGTGATGGCTGAAGCCATGATCACTCATCTATTCACAACTGGTGTCAACTCCTGTTATTTAAGAGACAGCTGCATTTCTTCACATGTCCCTGCAGACCGAGGCAGCTCTGCAGTGCTGTTATTCAGAGACCCAGGCTCTCCTCTGTCCTCAGGAACAAAATACTTCAAGGTGATGGTAAAAACTGGAGGTGTAAGAGAGGGAAAGATTTTCTTTTCCTCTTGCAGCTCTTGGCAGTACTCTGAAGACCTTTATTACTTCCTCCATCTTCATTTTCTCTATTTTCCTATGATTTAACTCTCTTCAATTTAATGTTCCCTATTAATTATTCTTGCCTTTGAGATCCTCCTTTAATGCTGGGAGTGCACCAAATGAAGAAATCTACTGCAAACTGGCCTGAGGACTTGGCATCACAGCAGCACACTGATGGAGGAGTTTGTTACTGTAATTACTGCCTTCAACCTGCGATGATTTGCTTGTGAACAGCAGCATCCTTCAAACCCCAGGCTGTGTGCTGGGACTTCAGGGGGGTTCTCGCTCTCACCACTGGCGTGTGCAACCTACAGCTCTTCCATGCGGCGTTCCCCTTAGCTGCCCAGCAGCAAATTAGCTCCAGATTTGATTTGATCCTGCACATAACCCATCTCTGAGGCTTAGAATGCCTTGCCTCCCTTCATATCCTTGTCCATGGAGGTGATGCAGTCTCATGTGCCTGGCTGCCCCTGAGTTACTCTGGGGGATCAGAGGTTTGGGGGAGCTGATGCAGCCTGCCAGCCTCTTGAGGGGCTAGGATGATAGTGATAGAGGGAGGAGAGATGAGCAGGATCCATCCCATCTACCCCCTCCTTCCTGACAGCACCCAGCTTCCAATCCCAGTTGGGATATCTCCATAGGAACCTTGGCTGGGGGGGGGTCTCTAGCATCTGTCTGGGTGAGGGCACTGCTTCCCAGTACTTAACTGGTGCTGTGACAGAGGAATGCTCAGTATCCCCAGTACCCAGCCTGTCCTCTGCGAGGCCAGTGCCTCGGGGTCACTCCCACACTAATGCATCCAGCCTGGCTGCCAGGCACCCCAGATTTGATACCTGCTTGCCGACGCATCCTTTGCCTTTTCTATTAACTCCCCTCTTCATCTATTTCCTCATCTCTATTCTTTTCCATCATTCTCCATGTGTTTCTCAAGGACTTAAATTATTTCAGTTGCCTGGGTCTGCTTTTCATCTGTTCCTGGTAGTCTCGATGAGGGTCAGCCATCAATTTATATGAAGGAATACAGCATTTTCAGTGCTGATTTTGAGGCTGCATTCCAAAAGTGTTTACTCCTCTGGCTGCTCTCCCCTGGAATTTCTCCCATCTCAGGCTGCAGCAGGTATTTTTTTCCCCTGGACTTAGCTGCAGCTGAGCTGGACCCTGTCGGTGCATGCACCCCATGAAGCTCAGCTGGATGAGTGTGCCGCGGCATGGCTGGCACACTAACATCCAGCTACAGGAATGGGAAGCTCAGGCAGGCTGCTGTTCAGATGCTGAGCTGACTTTAGCTGCTGCTTGTTCTCCTCATGTTCCTACTGGAGGTACCTCTGGGGCTTCACCTGCCCATGCTGCTTGGAAGGACCTGCTGGTCTGCTGGGTGTGAGCTTGAGCTGTTGGAGGACGGGACGTGTTGGGGGGTGCCACCTCTTTGGGAACAGGGAAACCCAAGTGGGGACAAATTGCTACACATGGCGCTGGATGGCAGCACTTCCTGGTATGCCCTTTGAACCACAAATCTCAAGGCCAAACTGTTGCTGGAGATAATTAGTTGTCGCAGCCAACAGGCTCGATGACACATAATCCCCTAAGAAATTGGCATCTGTTTAACCAGCAGAAATAAGAGCACTTTGGAGGCTGCGAAGCGAGTGCTCGGCTCTCCCCCTTCCGTGTCATCTTCGTTGCACAGTGCTGGCATCAGAGCTCCTACCACTTCCCAGCTCCAGGGTTTGCATGCTGGAGTGGAAGCATATCTGAAATGACACATCAGCTCTTATTTGCAGCCTGCCTTGCCCAGGGCTTGCAGGGGTTAAAAAAAGCTGGAGAAAGGTTAGAAGGTTTTTGAGTACATGAGTAACCCTCTAGCATTTATACTCCTGAGCTGAGCAGCTCCATTACTGCTTATATCTTTTATCTTAAACACTTTGTTTTGAAGCAGATTGCAGGTTTCTGAGTCACTCAGTTTATCAGGCTCAGGGAGGCGACTCCTGACTACATTACGCTGCTAAAAGCAAAATGCACAAGAAATGGCATGTCCCAAATACAGGGAGAGGAGCTCATCGAACTCACGCCATGAAAGGCAGATGCTCTATAAGGACTAGTTGATACTGAATATCTTCACGCAGTAATACTGAGAATAGGGAGTTAATATAGTTTCTTGCACCTTCATTTTCTGTTTCCAACAGCATATGGTACCAGCTCTGTCGATGCCAGAGACACTGCATGGAATAAGGACTGTTGTCTGAGTTATCCCATGGGAACAGCCCAGCGGCAGCAGCCTACGTGTAGCGCGTGGATGGGGACCACTCCCCAGGCATTCTGCTACCACGGGAACCTTCTCCCAGGATTGTACTGCCTGTGCCAAAGGCTCTGCTGGCTGCTTTCTTGGATGAAGACGTGTAGCTGAGGTTGCAGGCTGTGGCCAAAGCTGGATACCTGTGGCATAGCTTACACAGACGTACATTCACATCTGTTGAAGTTAATGGCAATAAAATGGTTAAACGTCTGTTGGGTTTTTCTTGTCTCAGAGGTGACACCTTGGCAGTCTTTTTGCAGGCAGCATCCAGCTCATGCTGCGCACACCCAAGCTCACATCCTCCATGCTTGACAAGCCCCGGTGCAGCAGTGGCCACAGCCTGGGTCTTGGTCTGGGGCAGGTCTGTAGGCAGGGGAGTGGGAACTTCAGAAGAGCAAGCCTGAGGACAGCAGCATCTTCCCAGCTGCTCCTCCGTCCTGCCAGTCCTGGCCTCTGTCCATGTCTCCTCTGTGAAGGAAAGGCCATGTGTGGGATACCCCAGCCTCATTTTGTTGGCTTGCATTGTATTTGATTGAAAAAGCAGATCCCCATTTGTCAACAGATGCAGCTGAGTCACTGCTGGGTTATTTTCTACTCTGTGTACAGAGGTACTCGAGTGTCAGCTCCAGCATCATGTCCTGGCAAATGCTGAGTTTTTAATCAAGGTTGTCACGAGCAGGACCCATCTCATCTAACTCTAGATGCTTACATGAAGATGTCTCCACCCGAGCACTCCTTCCTAGTTCATGGATGGAAGGTTATCTGCATCTGAGCTTAGCCTTGTACCTTAGCTTCTTCCTTTCTTTCACTAATGAACATACAGTTCAATGTATATTTAGCATTAAAACCATTTACTATTTAGTGACTGTAGACTAAGGATTCAGAGCATAAGCACTGGGCTTAGGGACTGAGTGTCAGTAGTGGCTCTACAACAGCATAGTGAACTCTTTGTAGTATCTTGTTCCAGAAGAGAAAAACCATGTAGGTGTTGCTTCCCAAAGGTGTGATACAGCTTGATATGGCTACCCAGGGCAGCCGCTGCTGGGCAAACACCCAGAGGTCATGGCACCACAGCATCTTCCCTGTAGATACCATGGCCAGCCATATCTGTTGTATTATTTTAGGGGAAGGGGAAAAATAAACCACAGCCCACTCTCAGAGCCCAGCACTCATCCAGCACACAGGTCTCAAATAATCATCAGTTATGGAAGTCTTGAAATGTAGCAAAGCAGTGGCATCGTGTCCTTTCAGAATCAATCCCACCTAAGGGTAGGGACCACGGCATGCACATGCTTGCACAGAGCCCTCCTGTCCTCCTAACAGAAGGAAGCACACATTATGCACTGCTCCTTGGGCGCTGCCAGGTGGGTTATGGCAGGCGGGAGGAAGAGACCTCAGGGGGTAAGTAATTCAAGAGGGCAAGAGCATCGCCTGGTGTTTTCTGAGCCCAGCCCAGAGAAGGAAGGTCTTGGGAATTTGCTCCTGGACCTTGGGCAATGCATTTTGTGTTTCTGGCTGTGCTCCCCTCTGCCAGTCCTGCCTTGATGGGAATCACATGAATTACATGGCAGGCTCTGCTGTCCTGCCGCTGCTCTTGATGACAAATCTCATCTCGCATCCACCCAGATGAGAGATCAGCAGGGACACTCCACAGCTTCCCTCCCCCAAATCCAATCAGCTACAAGCCCCTTTTGGTGCCTGCTTCTTGCAGGCTGCTAACAGCCAGAGTGACAGTCACCCGGCCCAGACATGACTGGGGTTATTTCCTTGAATGAACTCTGCTGGATGCCCTGGGTTTTCATTACTCTCTCCTGGGAAATGAGGAGGGTGGTCCCTGCTATTAAAGGATGGTGCCAAATCTTGACAGAAGGGATGCTATGTTGCGATGCCTTTTTTTAATTTTTTAAATTTTTTTCCCCCTGCACTGAAGCAGGGCTGTACAGGGCTTGTACATCAAGATCAACTTGACAAGTTGATATTAATACTAATGATAGGCAGGAAGAATGAGCAAAGCAGGTTGGAGTTTAGCTGTCCTAGTTAGACTTGCAGTTTTCCAAGGCATGACTGGATCCAGAATAATTTTTAGCATCACATGTGGATGAGCAGAGTCACTAAATAGCAACTGTATAACAAAGGTACTTCAGGACATAAAGGGTCTCCAGGTGTAAGCTGCTGGCTGGTTTTGCTCATGGGTGGTGGCTTGGTCAGCAATAATATATCATGGTTTTGTTCCTGCTGGAATAAAAGGACACTGTGGTACAGTTTGAGTTTGTGATCAGAGACCTCTGGCTGGGGAGAGGTGGGCTTTGGAGGACAAGCCAACACCAACAACCTACTCAGAAACAGTTTTGGAGCAGCCCTGGGAAAGCAGATGTGGGCTCCTCTTTCTGCAATGAAATTGGAAATTGGATGGTATGTAAGAGGGGAGGATGAAGATTTTTTTTTGCATATTGGAGCCCTTACAAAAGAGAAAAACAATGTGTCTGGATCAGATCAATGAACCACCTAGCTTAACTAGTGTCCAAGAGCAGTTCTTGAGGGAAGAGGATGAGCACAGGACAACTAGGCAGTACTCAGACAGTTTTCCCAGCCTCCAATACTTCCTATTGATAATGGAGTTTCAAAGAGAAGAGTGATATCTTTATATTAATTACCCCTCAATGGTTTTTCTCCCAAAAATTTGTCTAGGTGTTTTTTTAAGCACTGTAAACTTCTAACAGCCGCATCTGCAGCAAGAAATTTCCCAGCTCAGCTACCCTGTCTGTGAAAAACTGCCTCTTTCTGGTTTTTAAACTGCCATCTCAGAGTTTAACTTTGTTAATTATTGTATGGGAACAGCTGGCCTCTCTCTCCTCCCTATCCCCCACTTGCTTCTCTGGAGACATCTCCGTCAACCTCCACACGTGCCTCGTGGAGCATCTCTGCTCTGCTCCAGAGACATTCATGCACAGAAGTTCTTCAGAGCCTTTCATCATGCCAGGAAGGGATTTTCCTCATCTCCTGGATCCTAGCCGAGATGGGGAAAGGAGGGAACCTTGTTCCTTGTTCTATATGTAACCACCTGCTTTACAGTCACTTAATACAACGCTACTTGGAGAACCAGCCAGTTTAACACCAGTCCCGGCAGAGCTGCTGCATGGGCAGATCTGGTGAAGCTGGTTTGCTAGCAGTGGTGCGATCCCTTTTAGAAGTGTCATCATCTGGGCAACACCACTGTTTATATAAAGCCTCTGTGATTTAAATCACTGTTTAGCACAGAGCCACTGACCACAGGGCACCCTCGCCTTTGTTTTATAAGCAAAAGGTTTTTATGGGGGCTGGCTGGATCTTTCCAGCGGTGCTGCGTAAATCCGAGCCTGCCGGGATGACGCATGGCTCAGGCTGTGCAAGGTCTTCTCTCCCAGTGGCCCTGCACACAGGTGTCCTCCACACACCAGGGCAGACGCTGGCGCTAATCGAACTTTGGCTGAAGCAGAGGAAAGCTCAACAGCTCCAGTCTAGCTCTTGCTTTATGTAAGCCTCTGCTTCCTTCTGGTGACCAGCTCTCAAGGGTGGTAGCTGAGCTGGAGCAGGGATGAGGCGTGGTGGGACCCAGCACCCTGGAAGTGAGCAGGATCTATGCCTAAACCTTTACGCAACAGAGTAAGTGGGTTTATGCTTNTTTTTTTTTTTTTTTTTCTCCAGGACTGCTGTTATAAACCTGCTGACAGTGGAGCTGATGGCTTTCTATACTGTTACAAAAAAAAAAAAGAAGAAAGAAAGGAAAGAAAAGGAGAGGCTAAAAATAAGCTGTGGGGAGTTTGGGATAATGAAGAGCTTGTTCTGGGAAGGAGCCCTGATAACAGAATGCAGCCCCCGCGCTGCAGCAGGGCTCCCGGTGCATCCGCACGAGGCAGCAGGTTCACCCATGTGGCACTCAGCTGCTCAGCCCGAACTGGGAGAGACATTGACCAACCCAGCCCACTGCAACCATGGTCCCCGCAGGGAGCACACCGACAAAGGCATGAAGGCTCGCCTGCTCCAGCACTCCTTATGGCGCACGGCAGCCCATTTCGTTTGGCCCCAAGGCAATCTCATGAGCTAATTACTCAGAATTACTCCAACCCCAGAAAGCGGACAGCTGTGGCCACAGATGAAACCAGTCCTGTGGACTTTAACCAGCCACTGGCCAGGGGGATTCATCAGGTTGTACATGAAGGCCCAGGACATCTATTTACACACTTGTGGCAGTAGGGGAAATAGCATTGACATCTCCATTTCTAGGCTGGAAGGAAAAAAAGAGATATAGCTGCAGTGGTTTTGGAGTGTTAGGTGTCTGCAGCAGGGAAAGCACTGGTGAGGGATTTAGATCTAATGCTGCAAAGGAAAGCATTAGTTAATGAGATCTGTGCTCTTGTATCAAGTAGATAGAGGATGCCCATAGTGGTGCAATTACGAAGAGTGGGGTGGGTCTGTTGTGAGTTGACTTCAATCAGGGGCCTCATTTATCCACTCACCATGCTGAGGAAGATGCATTGCTGGTGATGGAGTGGGAATCATGTTCCTGGATATTCTCATCTCTCCATTTTCCTGACCTATTAGCAAGCTATGGGGATTTCTGCTTTCAAATCCTATTTAAGCATCCCTGCCGGAAACCATGGGTACCAAAATCAGCCAATGCTCTGCTGTGGACAGATGTGACACACAGCTAGCAAAAGCAAAACCTGGAAGTTACCCTTGGCTGCACGCTAAAAATGTCTTAGTTATCCCAGACATAGGTGGATCTCCTGGGTGTGTAAAATCTATGCTATGCAAATGGAGTTTCTGGTCCTTCTCAGCAGCTGTCAGGCTGAGGCTCCTCCGAGAACAGCTTTGTTTGTGGTATCGCAGCATTTTGGTTTCAGTCCAGGCCGGATCCAGAAGCAGAGACACGTAAAGGAAAATTCATGGAGTTTCTCATCCCTTTAGAAACGTTCAGCCAAATCATTAGGAGCAGATTTGTTTGCTGTATATCAAAATACCTCCATCATTCCCACCAGGGAAGGCTGTCACCTGGGCCGGTCTGGGCTGGTGAGACATCCTGCTGACCACCCATTTTTCCCTCCTCCCTCTCTTACAAGCGTGAGCAACCTCAGAGAGGTCTGTAATCGTAGCCTCCTGTCACCGCACAACCACTCCAGGGGGTTAGGCTCCTGCAGCCCACCAAATAGCCATTTGGGTTGCTCCCAGGTCTCTGCCGGAGTGGGCTGATCCCTGTGTTCAGCTGAAGATGCATCGGGGGCATGTGCGTGATAAAATCAGTTTGGGATACTCCATACAGGACAGCCTGGCCACAGAGCTGGTATGGCTTTGTGGGAGATGAGCTGAGGACAGCACCTCCAAGGCATGGTCCTCCATGAGGGCTGGGGACAGCTACTGCCTCTACACTTGGAGCTTGTGCAGAGACTTTCCCACGTGCCCTGGGGACACGTCCCTGCCAGAAAGCTGCCTCTGCCATCTTGCCCATGGACCTGCCAGTGACCACAGCTCTTGGGAGCGAGCCACAGGCCAAGGTGCTGCAGTAAGCCAGGTGGGCAGACCAGGAGTCCCTGCCTGCTTGGTAGGAGAAGTTTGAACTGACCCAGGAGCATTTAGCTTCCAGTGGGAGGATGGAGCTGGCCCAGAGCAGCGTTAGGTCTGGAAAACATCAGGAGTTCTTCCAGACAACATGGACTTTATCGCCAATAAATGCTTTTGCTGAGCTTCCTCTTGGCCACAGAAGGGGAAGAGAGCATCTCGAGCAGATGGCTGGTTAGCACAAGCATCACCCTTGCCCAACCCACATTTCTGCGCTGCCTGCTGCTGGAGCACCTCAACTCTTGCTGAGCATGATTTTTGTGTCCTCTCAACCTCCCACTGGAGCAGGGAAATGTCATTAATCACACTTGCTTTAGGAGGAATACAAGTATTAAGGGGATAGATGACTCGCCTGAGGGCACAATGGGAAGTCTGTGGTGGCATTTGGAAATCCGTTTGGTTCCCTAAATCACAGAGAGGAGTTTTAACCACAAGACCTTTCCATATGAATTTTATAACCCTTAAGCAATATTCTTCCATGCTTTTAATAGGGTTTTTGCCCATGTAGGGGCAGATACTGTAAGGCTGGTAGAAATTTGCTGGCCTATTATAAGAAAGAAATATATTCCCTATGTAAAGAGCAGCCCATAAAATGATGTTACAATTGAAGATTAAATTGTAAGTTAACCCAAGAATTTGAATAGAGATAAATAAATACTTTTTTTTTTTTGTGAACAAGGAAGCCTGAAAATGGATGTTGTCATGTACTTTTCTGCTCCATCCAATATAATTTCATGCATTCCTATATGGATTTTGATGAGTTCTGCAGATCAATGATGCTGCATTTAAACACAAGCTAAGCAGTAATTACAGATGCATGCAAGATTTATTCATCTGTTGGCACTGTACCAGCTGAGGGAAGGATCAGCTGTATCCAATCAATGTTTGAAGCTTCTCAAAATAAAGAGCTTTTTGGCTCCCACTGCAAAGTGAAAATAAAAATAACCCCCTGAATCCCAGGAGTGCCCCCTTATGTCCATACAGGGAAGGCTGCAGGATGGGTCTGGGTCATACCTGCACTGCTGCTCACGCTAGGCCCTGCCTTTGCACAAGTATGTATGTTGTTCATCTTGGATCTTCTTCACGCACTCACTGCATGACCCACTTGTCCCCAGGGCTGAGGATTGGATTGATGAGATTTAAGGCATAAGTGAGGAAAAACGAGGAGGATGAGCAGTGTGGAGGAAGGAGCCAGGGAGCAGGCAGCCAGTGTTCCCCAGGATCACCTCCGGCATGCCAGAGGGCACCCAGGTTTGGCGTGCACAGGCAGGGAGCCAGCGTGACGTGGCACGCTGCAGTGCGAAGGGAGCAGCTGGGGGACTGCAGTCGAAACCACGGAGGTGCGTAATGTGGCTCTGTTGTTATGGGAACACGTGGCAGGAGAGGCAAGGTAGCATGTTTAAAGGCAGATACTGGGTTGCATCCAATTTTTCTTCAGGTTTTCCCTGCTGATGTAGGCTACACGTCCATATAGGAACTCTGTCCTCCTGTGGAGCAAAGGTGCTTGCTCTCCACTGTCACCACGAGATGCCCCTATGAGCCAGGGAGTCCCACCCTGTGATGCTTTTTGCTGGGACTTCAGACAGGATACCAGTGTTACTTCTACACCCAGATTTCTCGCCAAGCTGGTGGAAAGCAGCAATGCATCAAGTGGAGTCAGCAGGGTCAAAGCAAAACCTACAGCCCTCCCATGGTACTTCTGTTCTGGGGCAAGGGAAGACAGAGTGGGATGAATGGACCAAACCAGGCAGACCAGGGGTTCAGGCAGCTTGTTCAGACACTCAGATGGGTGCCTGCACAGGTCAGAGAAACCCATGGTGAGATAAACAGGTTGTGTGGGTGACCTCTGTGCATTTAGCACATTTGCTATTTACTACCAACTATTTTAAGCAGATGCTCTTAAGTCTCCCATAGTGATTGCAGACGTCTGAATGAACACAGCAGGGCTGAGCCTCGCTGCCCTGCCTGTGTGCTCCACTTCAGAGGAAGCTCCACTGGTGCTGGGAAGCACAGGCAAGTGGGAAACGAGTCCAGCCCTGCCCAGGTAGGTGGGAAGGGGTTGCCCAGAGGCATGGCCGGGGTGTCCTGTGCTAAAAGCTCCCCTCTGTCACCTTCAGGACTGGCACTGCCATCACTGCATGCAGATGGGACCCAGTCGAGACTCTGGATCATGAGATGCAGCTCTTTATTGTGGGTGGGGAAGAGGCTCTTTTGTCCTTAAGGATGGTCCCCTGGGCAGGATAGAGGTAGTTGAGCTACTGGGAAGAAATGCGTAGCCTTTTTTCCTGAGTTTATTTGTAACTTCTATATTTGTGTCATTTCTTTGTTTACATATTTTTGTTCAATGAGATATTCCTCGGGGGATTTCTTAATGCAGAGTTGCTGCTTCCAACATTAGTTTAATTTGAGCAGATTTTTGCCTGGACTCAGTTGTCAATTCCCAGCTCTCAGAAGCTGCTAGTGTGTCTCCTCTTTCTCCTATTCCTGCCCATTGCAGATGTGGCCTCACTGTTCAGCACATTCCCTGGTGCAGTATTTCTCATGTTGGGGATTGCAAGACTGTGGAGGTCTTTAGCTGAAAATGTTTAAACTGACATTAATGCTGCTCAGTAGGGTGTACTGGCTGGTATTTTCCTGAACGAGGATTTAGCAATGGTTCTTATGCTATCGTCAAACCTTACATACCAAGAACAATACTGAGGGATTGGGAAATGCTGATTGATGCCATTAAAAGTACTGTCAGAGCCTCAGAGCTAGAGTGACTGCTTGTGGGGTGTTTCATGGCCTGGGCTTACAATTTTGGAGTACTGAATTTCTTTTCAGTGGTCCCAGCAAACCTGCTGCTCAATGTAGCCCAGCAGGGAAGGGGTTATAGCGAGGCAAAGTGCAGCATAAATCCCCAGCAAGGCTTGGACTAACCGCCAAAACCCAAGCTGACACTTCCTTGGCATGGCTCCATGGTGCGGTCTGTGCCTGGTTTCTTTCTCCCCTGTATCTCTTCCCTCCCTTCTCAGCGGCTTGGAGAAGGTGCTGCCTAGAATCTAGGCTTAGCACCATTTCTCCTATTTTTCCCAAATAATTCAGTTCCAGAAGAGACCCCCAGGGACCTCAGAGGAGGTGCCTTCTCCAGGCACTCAAGCATTTAAGTGCATTAAACATATTGGAGGTGGGGAAGGTATAAGTCTGAGGATTTTGGCACAAGGACAGGTGTTCACTCTGCTGTATTCCAGCCTCCTTCTGCTTTGAACTGTGCTGTCGTGACCAAACTAAGCAGCCCTGCCTGGAGCCTGTGCCCACAGATCAGAGTGAGTTTGTGCCTGTCCACAACAGCCCATGCAGAATTACCCTGAGAGCCTGAGCACAGGCTGCTGGTGGGGTCAGGGGCATGCAGGAAATTAGAGTTTTCCAGTTGGGCCTGGCAAAATAGGAGTTGTGGGTTTGGATCTGTGTGTTATGCCAGTGGTCTGAAGGCAAGGAACTGATCTGGAGAAGGTGAAATAGTTTATCGACAGTCTCAGTGTTGTTTTTACTCTAATAGACAGTCAGTGTAAAAGGTACAGATGAATGAACTGATACAGACCTAGCACTAGCTCTGTGTGTTGCAGGGAAAAAAAAAAAGAGAATAATAGGAAAAGGTCAAAAATCTGCCTAAAGTGTACCTGGCTCACTGTGCTGGCTGGGCTCATGCCCAGCTTGTATGGGAGAGTGGCACAGGAGGCAGTAATATGGCAGTGTCACATTCGGCTGCCTTCGGTTCCCCTGCCCAAATCAATGATCGTCTCATCCGCATGTGAGTTGGGAAAAAAACCAGGTACGGATCCCTTGTCAGGTCTCCAAGAGAGGGAGGAGGCAAGAAGGCCACCCCTGGCACTGACCTAGCCCTGGAGAGGGCCACAGCCAGGCAACACATTCCCCTGCCCGATCCTGCTGACTTTGCGGAGCCAGAGGCATCAGGCTTCGGAGCAGCCGTGCCTGCTGCTCTCCACATGGCTGCTAATGAAACCCCAAGGGAAAGCACAGCCCTTCCTGCCTGCCTGGCCGTGCTGCCTGCAGCCAAACACCCCCAGTGCCAGGTCTCCTCTGAGATGCCCCACGTCCGCACTGTATGCATAGCATCGGCCATGCCCAAAAGTCTTCTATGTGGAGAAAGAAACCCGTATTTCCCCCTTTCCCACCTAAAAAGCAGTAGGAAATCAATGGCTGGGGGTTGAATATTGGCTCAGCGCTTGGCCTGGGTAAGCAAGAAACAAAGTGGTGTTTGCTGCAGGGCTAATTAGAGCTATTATATCAATTAGTCTGTGCCCAGGGCTCCACCAGGCGAATCCCGATTTCAGCAGGACTGTCTTGGCTGAGCTCTGGGTCTCTGCTGCCATGGGGTTCACCTGGACACCCCCTGCCATGCTCTGCCTGCCTACCCAAGCCAATGGACTCCTGCCTTGCTCTGCTGCTGCCTTCGCTGCTCTTGCCACTGTGGACATCAGCGTCTCGTAAAAAAGAGTGTGTTCATTGTCTCCATTGGGGAACCGAGACAAGGAGCTTCAGCCTGCTGACTGATGAGCACCATGGGCTCTCAGGGGGCCCCGGGGAGCTCTGCCTTCTTACCAGGGACCATGTCACCCTCCCTTCATGGGCACAGCTCCGGGTGCTTCATCCCCATCATTGCCAAGTCCTGTGATTTTATGGCAAGTGTCACAATGTTTGCTACATTTCTTTTTTTTTTTTTTTCTTCATTTTTGTTCTCTCTTAAAGCCTCAGTCCCTCAAGGCTGGATAGTAGATGGACTATTTGCTTAAGGAAATAAAAAAGGACTTTCCAGCTCTCCTGTTCACAGACAAAAGGCTTTAAAGTATAAGCCAGAGGGCTTAAGAAGCAGCAGATAAAAGCAATTTTCCAATGGTTGTCTTAATATATATTGAAAAATGGGGGCTTTTGGGCTAAGCTCATGATTGGTTTTAGATTTAACTCCTAACCTTAAACACCTGAGCGTGGAGATGCTGCACTGCTCCCCCTCTTCTAAGCAGGGGGTGCGTGTGTGGACCCCGAGAGAGGGCAGGGGGAATGGCAGCGGCTGCACAGCTCTAGCAGTCACTCAAATGCTTTTTGGGGGTCTCTTGCACTATGGGGCCTGATGAATGGCACCACCCTGGCACAGCGCATCTCCTGAGCTGGGGCGGGACGGGGGACCGGGTGACTGATGGAGGGATCGCACCTCCTGTGGTCAGGGAAGGGGAGTGTCATGCTGATACACCCTGGGCAGGGAAACGCTGGTGGCCGTAAAACCGTGAAGGAGGGGGAAAGGGAGATAACTGCATCCTGAGTGCACAGAGCTTATCTGCTCTGCCTGGCAGTGCTTGTCCTGGGCTGGAGTGGCTCCTTCTGAGCTGTTCATCCCATGGCCAGTGGCAGGCAGCTCTGCCCAAGGGCTCCCGACATGCTGCCATGTGCTCCCCAGACTGCAGCAAAGTCCCTTTGCAACTTTTCTTTCCAAACTGGGATGATTTCTGGGACAGGACCCGTGGAGGAGGGGGTGGGCAGCATCTCCCCATCACACTGTCACCACTGGTGCCTGCAGACCCATGTGGAAGACGGCTTGCTCCATCCCAGAGCCTGGCTACAAAGAAATTCCTGCCTTCCTGCCATTCTTTGCCATTTAAGGATTTCAAACAGACAGCAAATACATCGGGAAACCACGCACCACCACCGCGCTTGCCTCCCAGCGTTGCAGACAGTGCTAGACCTGACACCAGTCGTGTGAAGAAGAGCCATGTCATGGTGGCCTCCTGACAGCTTTGCCTGCAGACACACTGCAGAACCACGAGGCTGAGAGCAGCTGGCCGGTCCTCACCTGGCCACATGCACTGCAGGGGGGGGGGGGACAGGGCTCACAGCCCCCAGTGACCGATGAGCTGGATGCCGACTAGTTGGCATAAAGCAGGAATTACCCATGCAGAGGGACATCTGTTGCTAGAGCTACCCCATTCCCTAAGGAGCTTCAAACAGCAATAGGATGCCCCGAGAGCCTCACTGGTGGGAGACACCCCATCTCCTGCCCTCACCCCATATGAGCGATGCTGTTTGTCTTGCAGGGCAGGCTGTGACAGCGGAGCTGGGGGTGCATGGCACGTCAAACTGCAAGGTGCAGAAAGAGAGAGGGAAGCTTGGGCTCCCTGGCTCTGCAGGAAAGGAGGAGCAGGGGTCACGGATTCCCAGGAGAGCCTGGACTCCCCAGCTGTGGAGCTGCATCCCAGCACTGCCATGCCCCAGCATGGGAAGGAGGTTGGGGTGGAAGGTGGGAGACCGCAGTGGACGAGCGAGCTGCAGGGCGTGCGTGCTGCCTGCTGAAAGGCAGAGCTGGTGAGAGAGGGGGGCTGTGAACAGCAGTAGGGGTAGCAGTGAAAAAACAAAGTGAACGGAACAACAGAAAAAAAAAACCCCAACCCCAACCCTTGGTGGCAGCCTGCCAGCTCCAGCTGGTTTCGTAAGGACATTTCAGCCTAAAAATACACAAATACTCAGCCAAAAAAAGTCAAATCTTTCTGCCAAATCTGTCACCCACAGCCCTTCGCAAGGCAGGAAGAAATTCCTGTTGGGTCTGTCAGTCGGTGATGAGAACAGATTATCCAGGGTTCAAGACTACGGTTCAGCAGGTTTCCTTGGGGGTGAATGCCCTGTGCTGTGTTTATCGGTGGTGCTGGCTGCTTCTCACCTCTAAGCAAAAAGTGAAAAGAGAAGAGATTGTTCTCAAATTCTGGCAGTGTCCTCTCCTCCAGGCAGTGTGAACTACTGCCTGGCTCCTACCCTTTCAGGCGTGAGCTTTGCCAAAAGTGTGACAGCCCTGATTGGTATCGTGGGTCATTAAATAGCAATTTATTTAGTCAAGATGTCAAGATTTTACTAATCCCCAGGCCAAAGACAACGTTGTTATGATGCGACATGGCAATGAAAAATGGCAGGGAGGTAGGAGGTTCTGCTACTGCTTTGTCCCTGAGGAATGAACCACCTAGGTAACTTCTCTGCTCCTCCTTGCAGTGCAGTCTGTGTTATCTCCTGGGTTTCTTCAGACAGATCTTAGAGATATTTTGGGGGTAAAAGAGGATTAGGAGGGGGGATGTGACAACACTATACCACCAATTCTTGCCTGCAAGATCCATATCTAAAGAGGTGCTGAGTTTTCAGTGGAGCTGGCTGCAGAATTTGCTGTTTCAGGTGGAAAGGCAGCAAGCAAAGCGGTGGAGCTCTGGTTCAGCTGGTGAATGCTTTCCTGGATGTTCCCACACCGCTGGGTACTGCCACAAGCTCCGCTTTAAAGCCCAGCTCTGTAGCTCCTCCTCTTCACGGAAGAAGTTAAGTGGGGCGGGTGGGGGGAGTCATGGCATCTCGGACACTTTCACACACGAGAGCGGATATAGTCCTTTAGAAACCAGGTGTTCACAAGGGACAGGACCTCCTGCTTTTCCTTCTCCTTCATTTTCTTTAGAGTTTGCATGAGCTCCAGCCAGGAAATGTCTTTTGAGACAGTTCCCTCTTTCCCCGATAACTTGCATGTGTGGCTTGAAAAGGGTAAAGGGAAGAACCTGGCTCTGGGACTCAGCTTCTGGGTGGCCTCTCCTCCACAAAAAGGCTGTGCCCCTGAAGAGAGCGGGTCTGGTGGAGTTCTCTGCACTGGTGTCTGAGAGGCCAAGCAGGGTGGGCATTATAACAAGCAGCAATGTCTTATGATGGAGCTGTGTTATGCAGAGTCCTGCAGACCTCTGCTCTCCCTGCTTGTAAGTGAGTTTTCTGGTGAGGAAGCTCAGTCCTCATGCTCTCCTGACAGTCTTTGGTGGGATAGGAAGGTGAGCATTGCCTAACACCTACCTTCAAGATACCATGACGTGCTCTCCACCCTGCTTTGTGCCAAGAGAGGCAGCACCTGGAGAGACTGCACCTAATTTTGGTGAAATTTAGTCTCCAGGTGGATGAAGACTAAGGGTGAGATGCTGGAAAACATCCAGCTGATTTCAAAGACAACGTCTTTCCTGTTGTGCCCTTCCTCCAGCTCACACTCAGCCCTAGGTGTAGCCGTATAACAATAGGGATTCCTTAATTTATGAGGATAATAATGAAGCCTGAGACTTCTACCAAGCCCAAGCCCTGCTAGACTCTACCAGGCTGATGCTCAGCCTGCCCCTGTCTCCCCCAGCTCGCACTTATGAGAAACAGCCCTGCTCCAGACCTGGCACCAGCTGATGTTGCCGAGCCGCTCCTCCCTGGAAAACTATTTGCATCTCATTTGTGGGAACTGAGCAAGGCTGGCGATTCCAGTCAACCAGCTCTGGCCTTTATGAGCTGTTTTGTTTTGCTGGTGGGCATATTTACTTAGAGGGGTAAATTAAACCATAAATTCAGATAAATGTATCTACATCTCTGCTTGTGATGTATTTTCCCTTTCTCCTTTATTGATGCTTGGGCTCCAAGACACAAAGGTGGGTTGCTCAATAAACAGCGCAACGCAAGTCATCCCAATTAATTGCATTGTTCCATTTATGCTGCTACTCCCTCCAATTAAATGCAAGGGAGTGCAAGTGACAGGCACGAGTAGGACGGGCACGTAGAAAACCATATTCTAATGCAAAAGCTGTGATGAGAAAATGGAATCTATGCACCTGATGAGAATATTAACGCAAAACCTTGACCTATAATTTTTCTTCCTTCAGTCTGAGAGAGGCAGCAGCAATTGCAGCTCATTAAAACAGACCATGTCCTGACAGTTGTGCATAATGCCCATGTCCCACAAGTCCCTTGATCTAAACGTTTGCCCACGGTCTAAACCAGCAAGGCAAACATTTAGATCATGGGACTTGTGGGACATGGGCATTAGCATAGAGCTGCATGGTCCTGCATGGCTAGGAACAGAAGATGGCAGCGAACCCTGAAGACTCCTTCTCCCTTTTAAACCCCGTGGTGTCACGACAGAAAGAGTGAGGGGGAAAAAACCAAAAGACAAACCCAAAAGTGCTGGTTTGGATTGGACCTCTGGAGTTCATCTGGACCATCCCCCTGTTCAAAGTAGGGCCAACTTCAAAGTTAAATTCAGTTTGAAAGTTAGCTCAGGTGGCTCAATGTTGAGTATTTCCAAGGATGGAGATTTTACAGCCTCTCTGGGCAGCCTGTTCCAATGCTGCCTTGTCAGGGCTCTGTCTGGAAGCTGTTCACCACATCACAACAACATCTGGCTCTACTTTCTTAACTGTTTTCTTGATGCAAAGTATGTGTTGGCATGTGGGATCCAATAAGTGTCAGTAGGGAAGGTGATACCATCATGCAAAGACAATTCTTTTGCAAGAAGAGATCAGAAAACAGTCCCACATGAGCTAGGGTGAGAAGGAAGGCACTGTGGTATTTTATTCTGAGTTTGGTGCCGCTTTTCTATGAGGCACTGCCGGAGGAATTCTTGAAGATGGAGTGACCAAAGTGTTGTCTGGTCTGGGCTTGGTATTTGGCACAGACTTGAGATGTCAGGGCTGTGGTTAGCTATGGTAGAGCAGCAGATGCAATTGCATCTCTTTTTCTCCACTGAGCAGTGAGGTCTGCATCCCTCTCCGGAGGCATCTCTCCCTCCCTTCACTCCCTACAGAGAGAGCCAAAGGCAACAAGATTCCTAGCCCTGACACCTCTGATATGTGTGAAGATGGATGGGCTGAATGCAGGCCTAGAATATTTTACATTTTCACGGTAGTTTCACAGCCCTGGCATTATCAAATGATCTTTCAATGTACTTGGAAGCAGGGGGAGAATAACTTGAGATGGATTCTGGCTTTTTTGTGTCTGTGTACTTGCAAACTGTCTCTGCCTACACATCTTGCAGGGCCTGTGCATGTTTGGATATGCACACAGAAAACTAGTGCTCGTGTGGATGCTCTGTCTGCTCCATTCCCTCCCTGAAGTTTGGAGGCCATTCAAAGCAGGTCCCCATCCCTGGGTGGTTAAGATCAAACTTGCCCTATGCAGTGTACTCCACTGACCAGGCTAGTTAGGAACTCGAGGCTAGGAAACACAAGACAATTTTAAAATCTGAACAAAAGTAGGAGATTAAGGAAACCAGCTGGAAACCTCTATTTTGCTGATTTTGAAAGCAAAATGTGGGTCACAGATGTGCTTCCACAGACAGAAACTGGCTAGAGAAGAAAAAGACATCAGCAGTGCCCAGACTCTTTGATGATCAGAGGTAGATTTAGCTCCTAGGCATGGAGACAAGAAAGGAAGAGGAGACGAAGTAGGAATAAAAACATAATCAAGAGATTAGGAATGTGGAACTCAACCCACCCATAAATTTGCCTTAGGGAACAATGAAAAAATGCCATAACGAAAAAAAGGTTAAACCAACTGCTATAACTTACTCTCTTCCTTTCTCTTGCTGTCCTTATGGTTTTACTTCTTGCTGTCCAAGACACAGGAGGCCCATTACAGAACCTCCCCTCTTCCTTGGTTGTGTTTTTTCTTTGCAAAAGTGCTGTTTTATACTATTCCTTTGCAGTAGCTATGAAATCCTTGCTAAGGACTTTAGAGCCTAAAAGAAGCAAAGCTTTGCTGGGAAGTCCACACTGTTAGGCAGGCATGCATGGGGGAGTAGAAAGCAATGTGCTCCTGCCCATCTTTGACAGGAGAGAAGAGCTGTTACTCACTTCTTGTTTAGGTTAATACAAAATATTAAATCTATTTTCGTGAAATTAATGATAGACTAGTAAGAGCCATGCTGCTAGCTCTTGCAGACTGTCGATTAGCCTGTGACTTGCTCTCCCAGGGGCCATAACAGAAGGCCTGTTGTTTGAGCCATTTAAAAAAAACTCAAGGTAAAGCACTAGAACAATGTAGGACAACAGCAGCACTGACTTGGAGAAGCCCAAGTGGTGGTTCCTTAGAAAGAGCCAGGCAGTGGAGGGGGGGGTCTGAAAAGCATTCAGGGCATTCAGCAGGTGGTTTCTGGGGCAAGGGGAAGTGCCTGGACCACTCCTGAAGGTCCCACCTGTGCTGCCCATGACAGTACCTGGTCGCTTGGTGCCTTCAGGCTTGGCGACATGTGCTGAGTGATCTCTGACTCCTGCAGCAAACTTCCCTCCTGGCAGAAAAACACCAGTCCCTGTGCTTAACACGGAGAGAAGCCTGCAATAAGAGCGATGCTAGTCCAGCTTGCTGCCTGTCAGTGTTTTTCTTGTCTGGAATTTATTTTTCTCAGCCCTAATGAAAACACATTTTGTAGTTGCTAGTGTTTTAAATCCAATATCAGTGTCAATAAAGATAAGCCCTTTCCCAGGGAGGGGAAAAAAATAGAAAACTGTCTCAAATCTTTCACTCATGCAGTAGAAAACAACCCCAAAGCATTGAAGGATTAAATGAAAAATATGCCTCTTTTGACTGGGAGTCTACTGGGTGTGAATAAGTGCCAACTGAGCTCTCACTTGCATCACCATCTGGTGTGATGGCATCAGGGCCTAGAGGTGCAGCAGGACATGTTACAGTGCCCTGCCCTGTGACAGCATCTCTGCTCCTGGTGACGGAGCCACCAGAAGCTCCTAAACGGCAGCAGGTCCATAAATCCAAAGGACTTTGTTATCTTCGGCTTCACCATCTGACTTAGCCTGGAGGAAGCAAATGTCCAGCCACAGCACAATTCACAGCGTGGCTAAGGAGAGAGGCAGCACAGCCCTCCCCTAGCAAGGAGGATCGTGCATCCTCCTCTGGATGCAAGAGATTTCCTTAAAGACACCAAAATTCTTTTTGCTGGGCTGCAACCACATGTTGATATTGCTGTGAATACCACAGCACAAAGCCTCTTCAGCTGATGTCTAGGAACTGCTTGTGGTTTCAGAGTTCTTGCTGATGAATTGCCCAGCAGCTGGTCACATTGGGAGGGCTATGCTGCTTATTTTCAACTGCTATCTTGCATGGAAGAAAAATCAAAATACTTTCCTCAAGATAATTGGCTCTAAAACAATTGAAGAATTTTCCACAAGGTTGTAATGCGATTAGGACTGGCATTTTATACATCATTTATATCTCTAAAGGTATGTTTATGCAACCAGACCCTTCTTCTGTGGGAAAAAAAAAGATTGCTGGCAAGAGAAGGCTGATTTTGCTATAACAGGCAATGAAATATAGATTAAACATGGATGTCCACCTAGTAGTGATTAAAAGGCAGCATAACGTCAGGTTCATCACTGAGATATAGTTGCTTGTGGTGAGAAATGGTTGGGTAGGATGCTGTGACACCAACCACACATCTGCAGGTTTCCCATTTGGATTTCGGTCATTGCCAAGTGATGTGTCATCACTAGCCTTCTGCTGCAGCACTGCAAGCGCAGAAATTATCCTGCGCTCCCTAACTGCCCTGCCAGCTTGGATGGGAAGAGCTGGTGCAGACTGGGGACGATCAGGCCCATCACACAGAACAAAACCATCAGCCACGCTGGTGCTTGGGTTTGTCTTTTGATAGATATCCAGGAAAACCTGAAGCAGAGTTGCCAGACAATCCAAACACACAATAGCAACTCCAGAAGTGCATGGGTCAGCTGGTGAACTTGTTGACATGGGATATTGTGAAAGCCAAAAGCATGAATGTAGCATTCCCCCCTCACCATTTAGGGAAGCCTCTATTTCCCTCACTACCAAAAGGTCCAAGGGTATAACTGGGGAAATGATCACCCTGTGCTTGCTTGTTCCTTATGCTTATACTTAACCATGTTTTATTGACTACTGCACAGGGCCAGGGGACATTTTGCCTGACTGCAATAGCTGCTGCAATTGAAATTATGGGATGAAAAGCTTTAGCCTCCTTGCCTAGGTGGAAGCAAACAGATTGGATGAATTATTAGAAATGGGTCTGAACTGAAACCAGTGAGGCATTTCTTCAGAGCCAGAGCAGCCATTTATGGATAGATGTCTTGTCCTTATGACAGGACGAACTGAAGCCATGGATTCGGACAATCACCATTAAAAAAAATCTGGGTGTGGTCCCTAATAGTAGAGATGCCACCAACTCTATTATGAGAATAACGCAATGCCACTGTAAAAGCAAAGACATCCCTTACCCTTGGTTGTAATCCAGCTGCCTATCAGTACAGTGTATGACTATCAGAAAAGCAAACCCAAGAGCTGTACTGCTATACAAAGCAGGTGATCGCACCCTTCCATTGTCTGTCAGAGAATTGAAGAAGCCATCAGCCACGTCCATGGGTTGGTCCGCCTCTGCTCACTAGATCCATGTCTGTAGGAACCTACCCTGAGCTGTTTGGGAGCAGTTTGGGAACCTGGCCTCAGGGTCATGCACCTGACCCCAGACTAGCCAGAGGGGACACGAATGTCCTGCCTGATCCTTTCTGCCTTGCAGTAGCCTGTGACACAACACGCATCCCAGTCTGTAAGCAGAACCATGTTCAGATCCACTGCTATGAGGTCATTAACCTTAGTTAAAACTTTAACAAGCCCAAATGCAGCTTCTTAACACAAAACACTATGGACAGGAATACTCACTATTGGGCCGAGTCATTAAGTTGATATTCCCGGGATCGGTTGAAGCATTCTTGGATCCCAGAGTCTGCCCAGAGTCTCATCATAGCTGACAGCAGCTCTGGAGAGAAGGGCTCTGTGTCCTCCATCCGACTTACGACATCGCAGACCATCTTGGCATCAGCCTGCAGAGAAAAGAAACAAGAGGTTACATAGATGCTCAAGGCAGAATTGGAAGCCAGAGATTTCAGAAAAAGTTCACCAAATTGTCAGGAGTAAAGAAAGAGGCTGTGTTTCGTGGGATGGGGCTATAGGATCCACACCATATGATCCAGCAGAAAGGGCAAAGGGAGGCTGGAGTAAGGAAGCCACAAAGAAATGGTTATTTGTGCAATCCACCTCACGTCAACAAATATTTCTATTCAGCAGACAAACCAGTCGGCACTGCATATGTGTGGAGCTTCTTGGGAACAGAAGGAAATTAATGTATTTACAAGTATATTTTAAATCGTTAGCAAAGTGATGCATATCCTGCAATGATACCTGTTTTAACTGAGTGTATAACCTTGCTGAAGTAGGGGCCATTTTTATCAGAAAGAACAGCAGAAAGGCTCCAGAAACAGGGTTTTTTCAGATGCTGGTTTTTGCTTTTCCTGAATTCTTGTTCTTTGCTATGAGCCTCTGCTACAGGGGCTAATTCATGTTAATACAGACCACCTTGGCTGGCTGTTGTGCTTTGTGACTCAGAGGGAGAGGAATATCCCGTGGTTAAGGAGTATGGCAGTGAGGGCAGGGCCAGCTGGCTGGTTTTGGATGGAATCTTTTTTGGTGAGAAAAATGTGATTCACTGGAACAGCAACTTTTCCTGGAGGATAGTGTTCTGACACAACTCAGATCTGGAAGATGTCTCAGATTTAGGATGGGAATGTCTAGACAGCCTTGGAATAGCTGAGTTCAGCCCTACTGTAATAGTCCACAGCGGCTGATGCTTCACTCATTTGCAAAGCAGGACACCCAAATTAATGACCCCCCTCTCCTAGCTTTGCAGCAAGTGGATCTCCCAGACCCCCCACAGACTCCTGAAACCCCAGGGGTGTTGGCTAATCTACAGAGTTTTTCTTTCATTGCTTTGAAAATTTTGGAATAGTCTCATATTTCTACCAGCCAAAACAAAACCAATTATTATTGCTATAATTAATTGGAAAAGAGGAGCTCTCATTCCTTACGTGTGCTTCCAGCAAACTAGTGAATACAACCTCCTGGTTTTACTCCCTTTTCTCTTGTCTGCTAGATCAAACCCATTCTTGGACAAAAGCAGGTGGAAGTCTTTGCCTTCCAGGGTGTTTGGTCTAAATCAGCAAATGCTGACCAGAAACACGAGTCTCACAAAGGGGAGTGCAGGCAGTGCCCATGCTCTGCTGTCACTGTCCCATGGACAAACAACCCCTGTCCATCACAGCGACCCATCTTGTGAACACAAAGCCACCTCAGTTGGGCAGACAGCTCCTGGGGAGCCCATGCATCTTCTGCTGGAAGAGCTCCTGCATCCTTCCTGGCTACAACAGGCTCTGTCCTGATCCTCTGCCCTATTGGGTGCTGCTGATGCTCCTGTCTGATGCTTAGATTTAGCAGCTATGATGGGAACAGCCCAAGTGCTGAATGGGTTGCTCTCCCTGGGTACTGCCTGAGCACTGGTGACAAGGTGTTACAGGTTTTGTGGCAAAGCAAGCAGATTATTTCTTAGGTCATGGGTACAATTAGAAGTGGAGGAGCGCCAATGTTGAAGAGCACCACAATAACCTAATTGTGTGGGTGGGAACGACAAAGTGTATGACATGGCCTGCATGGCCAGGATCAAAACTCCTCTGCAGCCTCTCTTTATTGAACACTGAAATTGTTGAAAAATTGCAGGGCACCAAAACACTAGCACTGGAGACTGAAGCTGCTGGAGATTTCAATGCTGAGAGAAAGAGTCTTAAGTTTCCTGAATATCCAGACTTTACGGGCTGAAGAATTCTCAGTACTGCATGGAGACGCTATCCCATAAAACTTAATGGGGTGGAGTCTCTATGCTTTGAAGACTTTATGAACTTAAAGTCTTTCTCGCAGCATACTTAACTTCATATTTTAGTGCCCAGGAATCTTCCCAGCCCGCTGTACAGACTCTGCATGTTTCAGAGAAATAGTATTGGTGACTCACACCTCAAAGCCAAGACAAACGAAGAACCTTGAAGAGTTCAGTTAATTTCAAAAGCTTGTTTTCTGCCTCGGAGTGCTTTGTGAGCTCAGTGAATATTCATAAATCATCAATATGGTTTGCCTGCCCTGCTGGAGCTGTAATTCTGCTCTTTTCACGGACTCTAAATAACACAAAACCTGCTAATGGCCAGTCCACTCAGGGCTGCGGTCTGGTGTGGCCCTGTTATTTCCGCATGGGTGGTGCAGAAAAAGCATCCATGCTTTCAGTCAGGTAGGAAGGAAGTCTTTTGTATGTTATCTTGACTACTGGGCAGGGGGGCATTATAGGTGCAAGTCACAGATCTGTCCATCTGTCTGTGACAGCAAAGCACATTTGAAGCTCTCCAGCTGTTATGGGCAGGGTGTGGGCTTCTTCTGAGCTTTGCGGACTTAACTGTAGGTTGCTTTCTGCAAAGGATCGAAGAGAAAGGTACGGTCACCACATTTTCTGTGCTGCCCCACCTTTTCCACTACTGAGACTTGTGGCAGTCCCCTGTGATTTAAGACCCAACACAAGAGAGTTTGAGCAGAAGACATAGATGAACAGCGATGACAGGGCAGAAGGGGAGTGACCAGGGGCAGGCATCTCTGGCTGTGGTTATCAGGTCTGCTTGGGCCAGAAGCAGGGCTGAGCTCGTGGGGCAGGGGATTATTTTGGTACATGCTTCTCTGCAGTCACCGGAGGTCCCTTTTGGGGATGGGAGAGGTTGCGCTCCCGCAGTGCAGGCAGCTGCCTGCAGGGCAGACCAAGAGTTGACAAGCTGGAGCAGGGGAATGGCTCATAGGAAAGTTTATTGCTCCTGCTGAATGGTAATAAAAACATTCCAGACTTAGTTTTATTTTGCAGGGTGAACCATTGAACTCTCAATTTTATAGACCCAGAAAAAGCAGGTGAAATGAGTGTTTTTAAAAATACTCCTCCCCCCTGCCAAGGATGAAGCCCCTCTGTCAAGGAGCATGGGGCCATCCAGGAGTTCAGGCATTTGTTAGATGATTTAACGAGCAATTAAGGATCCAAGAAGAGAAGATATCCCTTTTTTTTCTCACTCTCCAGGCTGCATCTCAAGCTGGGAATGACATTAAAATCTCCAGCCCCCCCTGGGCCCAGCAGGTAGATTTTTAAATACTGCCTGATTGACTTTTCCCTTCCCGCCTCCCCCAGGTCTGGTGCTCCTGCTTTTCCCGAGGTGAGAGGAGCCGAGCCTCCCGCCAAGCTCTGCCTCTGTACTGAAGCTAGCAATTAAATAAAGCAAAACAAAACAGACCAACGAGCCCCCCAACCCCCCTGCCTTGCAGTTCCCATTCGATGGGGTTTTCGTTAATGAATATCACAGTGGTATTTCAGCTACCTGGGGAGCTAAAAATAGGCTGCGCTCTGCCCCTAGGATTGCTAGAAGGAGCCACAAAATGGTGCAGGGCTGCTTCCTCCATTGCTGCTTCTGCCTTTCCCCAGCTGCTGTCTCCTGTCCCCTCGGTACAAGCTGGCTGGGAGGAGGACGAGGGGTTGGGCTGGTCTACTTCAGGCTGGTTCTTATCCAGTAGGAGTATCCCAGCCTATCCCTATGGCTTTTTCATGCATCCCACTGCCACTTCCTGACGGCTTGCGTTTTCCATAGGGGGTCAAACCCTAACCCCCGAGCTGATTGCCTTTGGGTGTTTGTTACTGAGAGCAGGATTTGTTCAGCTCTGTGTCACTCTTGAATGCTGATTGTGTCCACCTACAGTGGGAGAATTGGAGCTGCAGGGCTGGGCTTGGCTTGGGCAAAGAGCTGAGCCCAGAAACCCTGGTATGGTAAATTATACATCCAGACTTTAGCCATCAAGCGAAAAGACCAAATAACCCTTCCTTGAAGAAAAAACCTCCACGCCAGTTGGGGAATGGAGAGGGCTCTGTAGGGCCAGGGCAGGCTGGGGTTTTATACGACAGTGAAATCCATAGGCAGATGTGAACAAGAAGCTTGTAAACAGCGGGAAGTCAGCATGTCTCCGTTCTAACCCTGGGCTGTGTGTCTACCTTTGCACCAGCCACATGGTATAAATCCAGTTCATAAGGGGATCTGTTTTCTCACTAACCCGGACATAACCGCAGTTATTTAATTGTCTCCCATATGTCACTGTCACCAAGCACACAGGCTGTGCTCAGCAAGCAAACTTGCAACTTCACTTACAACAGCCACATAGCCCAATTAATTTGTTACCTTGCTGGAAGGGAGAAGTGCTCTTCCTAGCAGCCTGACGTTATTGGCAGTCATGTTTATCTCTGCAAGCAAGTTATTTTTCATCATGCCAACACAGACCACCCCTAACTATTCATTTCTTACCACCAGCCATGATCTGTGCCCATGAATGTACCAGCAGAGCTGCTCCTGCCCTGGCTGCTGTAGAGTTGCACTAGAGTGGGACTCAGGCCCCTGTCTCTCTGACCGTCCCAGGGTAAATCCTGGCTCTGATCCTTTGAAGTTGCCTGGACACTAACTAGGGGACTTTTTTTTTTTCTTTTTTTCAAAAACAAATAGCTTTCTGGAAGGGGAGAATTTAAGGGAAAGGCAAAGCCTTATGCGAAACTATGTGGTACAAATCTGCTAAACCCTATAGAGCTGCACCCACATGAGAGCTGACCCAGCGTGTCATATTGTACCGTGCTTTCCTTCTGGTGAACTAAATCCCAGTAAATATCATTTTTGCTGTTATTTACTCTGATTAATCATACTTGTCACTCAGCCTATCTCAAAGGTTAACACTGGGGCAATTTCCTCTGGTGGTTGGTTGTACTCAAAGCTGCATCACAGAACATTTCAGAAAATCCATACAGTAGGGGGAAACAATAAGCATTGCATTTTTCTGGCATTGCAAGACAAATCAGAGGCACGGTACTAGTTATCAGCAAGCAACCTTGTGAAAAAGTAGTGGCCATCACCAGTCAGGAACCTGGGGGAAATCAAACTGATGTCTTGAAAGCATCCAGCATCCACAAAGGATGTCCCTGGAGGGGGACCTTCTTGGGGGACCCAGATCCTGACCTCAGGGCACAGCGGTACGTGCCTCTGCTACTTCAGTGAGAAATGAGGTCCCATAACTTGGGGGCAGAATGTGGCCCATAAACTGAAAACCTCCTCCTCTCCTTACGGAGCATCTCAGAAATCTGGATCCTGCTTCACAGCTGAAGTGTGGCTGCATCACAGCAAAAAACCCAGTTATTTTCACGGCATTTGCAGCCTGAATTAATTCGGGAAACAAAGCATGGCTGATGAATACGCCTCTTCCAGAGACATCCAGGGCCCTGCTCCAAGTCCATAGGAGTTTTTGTAGATGCTGAATAAATAGCTACATGTATGACTCTCCCCCTCGCTCTCCCTCTTTCTCACAAGTCTGTGTTTCAGAGCTGACCGCTGAATCTGTGGAAATCTGTCTGGCATGAAGAAGGTGCTGTGCATCGCAGGAGAGACAACCTTCTCCCTTCCTCCTCCACTCTTCCATCCACCTTCAGAACATTTAATCGAGGCCTCCCGCCTCTGCATGGCATTTGGCTTGCTGAGAGACCCTGGAAAGCACTGAGCTCGTAAAAAACTATCCAGTGGTTTATTCAAATCTATCCCTTTAGAAAATACCTTGAGGTGGGCACCCAAACTACATCCCCTCTGCACTCTTCTTAGTCAGAGGTGGATCCGGAAAGCTCCCGACAAAGATCCCAGTGGTCTGGCAAAAGATGAGTTTATGCTGATGCAAAGCTCAGTGTAGCACTCTCCAGCAATTTGCATCACAGAGCAAAGCTAAGCCTAACAAATTAAGTTAGAGATGGTTGGCTTTCCATAGCGTCACGCTAGCCATCTTCTACGCAGCTCGTGTAAAACAGCTCATAAAAAGGTTGGCTGAGCTGGGTACAACGTCAAAGGGCTGCTGTCTGTCTGTGAGCAGACAGGCTATTTTGTACAGAAAACATAACCCGACAGCCATGGTGACATGCAGATCTTCTCTCGAGGTTGTGCCGTCTGGCTAGCAATTAGTAATGGTTTTCACATCCTTCTGGAGCCAAGATGGCCCCATCACCTCTGACTAACTTGGCCAAACAACTTCTGTGTGTCTGGTACTTGGTCTAGGATCTCCATCCTGAAACCTTGTTACAGTTGTTTTTTTCTGTCTGCTGCTTCGTATTTGGGGAGACATTGAGCAGGACTGATATTGTAGATTATTATGGCTCTAAAAACAGGCCAATTGCTTTCTGTTTGGTACTACTTTTATTCCTACCCATTGCAGCTGATCAAATAAACTTTGCTAGCTCTTACATGGGTATAAACTCCTTTTCCCCTCCTGCAACACACATTCAATAATATTCCCCGTTTGCTTGGACTACTGACTGTCTGGCAATTCAGGGACTAGATAATGCAGGGACTAGACCAAGCTCTTGGGCTGTCAGTTGGCCACCACCATCGTAGGAGTTCCTACAGCCCTATGTCCTGTAGGAAATAGCACTTTGCTCGCCAGAGAGGTGGAAAAACCCACCACCCAACAACACAGAACTCAACCTGCAAGAGGGATGCTGCTGAAGGGCAAATTATTTCCCAAGTTTGCTTTGTTCTAGGAAATTGTAGGCTCTTCCCCTGCTCTTCAGATGCTCAGAAGCGCTCCTGGGCTGGGTGAGAAACATGGTGGATAGCTGACCTGATTTTTCCAAGTAAGGATAGGAAAGCCAGAAAGCACGTGTTAAATGGTCTCAAAACAGGTCCTGACCCACTAGCTGTGATGGAAGGTGAGAAAATGGCGCTCTGTCTGTCCCAGTCACTTCCCTTCAAGAAGATGGCATCCCTCAGAGACCGAGAGCCACTGCACACTCCACCAGTGTCCCTCTGAGGTCAGGACACTTTGATGGGTCCTCTGGCCCACAAGCACTGAGCAAAAGGGCTGGGTACGGAACATGCAAGCCCAAACATCATCCCTCGCTGACGACTTTCAGGCCATGCAGGCACAGACAGCACTGCCCGCCAGGGAGGGGATGAGAGATAGTCACAGATGGGGGACATTAGCTGCATGGCTTCATGCTCCGCAGGGAAGTGCTCTGCTGTGGTGCTGAGGAGGACGCTGGAAACACATAAAGACAAGAGAACAAATTCCTTGCAGCCACATGCCCTTCTCCTCTCTGTAAAATCCTCTCTGCTGGGTAAAAGTCCATCAAATGTAACAGCACTGGAGTGTTTGTGTTGCAGTAAATGGCAGGGAAATGCCTGTTATCCCATAGTGGGAGAGCAGGTGTGGAAGCTGCATCAGCTCTGGGCATTTGTAAAATAAATGACTATTTCACATTCATTGCAAAGCGGATGGCTGAGGACAAGCTGAGTGGGAGTGATGGCAATTCTCTGGGAACGCGCTCCGGGTTTTGGAATTCCTGACGGCTTTAGCCTGCACATCTTCCACTCTTCAAATGTCTTTAAGATTTTCCATACCAACGCTCCTCCAGGAGACTGCATAAGGGTGGCAGGGCAGAGGGGACATGGTTTCGTTCCAACCTTTCCCACCACAAAGGGGGAAACAGGCTTTGTGTTTGGAACAGAAAGGGAAACCAGCCCCTGTGCTGGGAGTATGCCCAGGACAAAGCCAGATTTTTTTTTTAACATCTCTGGCTAAATGCCGCTCGTGTATGATGATTTATAGGGCAGCACCTTCCTGCTGGGAAGCCGTGCAGCGCTGGAACCTAGTAATTAGTTTAATGCTCAGAGCTTAATGCTGAACGGTGGGTGCTAATCTCCACTCTACAATTAATCTAGCAGATTTATCAGTGCCTCGTACGATGAAGGACTAAGTCTGTGGGTTACAGTCATCTGTCCCTGAAGGCAATGCCAGCGTTTCAGTCAGAAAGACCCTTGTTTCATT
Source organism: Pandion haliaetus (assembly GCA_013401275.1). NCBI lineage: Eukaryota > Metazoa > Chordata > Aves > Accipitriformes > Pandionidae > Pandion > Pandion haliaetus. The sequence continues at coordinate 206,263 of VYZV01030725.1, read as the reverse complement.
TTATGGTCCTATTTTACTTGGTGATCTGTGTTGAAGATATATACTTAAAGGACAAGGTGCAGAGGAAAAATACCCCACCCCAATCCTGCTAAATTTTAGCTCCCTGTTGCCTCTTCTCTTCTCTGTAACCCGTAATTGGGATATCTGGGTAGGGATTTCTTACTGTGATGGGTTTGGTGTCCATACCCAAGCTTTCTGCCTGACAGGGTGTCTCAGAATTAATTCTTGCATTGCTGGTGTGAGAGCAGGTATCACAGCAGTCAAATAATACTGGATTTTCCACTTGGTGGCAGAACCGAAAAATCAGGTGTTGTGAAAAATCAGCTTGGATCAAACATGTTCCCCTGCATTCTTCTATGGACCCAAAATCCTCTGAAAAATATAATTTCACAGCCAGCCAAAGCACTTGCCTTGAGCCCTACTAAAACATTTTGGTTTGTTTTGAGTTATTTGGAGGGTCAGTATTATTATTTTAAGTGTAGGTCAATTTTCAAACAAATATTTTGTTTCCAAATGAAAAGTTGGAAAAATGAATGAAAACAAACCACTCTGGCCTTTCAGGAATGCAAAATCCTTTTGAAAAATTCTCCAAATTTTCACATAATTTCATCTTGGCCATGACTACCTGTAGATTTTGTCCAATTTTACAAATGTTTTTGGTTTCTTTTAGACCATGTTTTTTAGCAAATTCATCAAACATTTCTGTCCAGTTCTAGTAATAAGTACAAGAACTTCCTTATCAGGAGTCCTTCATCCACCGCTTATGTGCAGTTTTAATTTGGATTCTCACCACCTCAAATCTTCTGGTTTTCAGTCCTGTACTCTTTCACCAAATGTCTTACAAGATGACCACTGCTGAGTGCAGACAAAGGGTTTTTCCTTAGGTTTGACTTGGACTTTGCAGGAGCAAAACGAGGTATGTAAAATCCGACACCTACACGGCCAGGATACAGGTACTCAGGGCAAGAGGACATGCTGGCACTGTGGTTTAAGAGCTGTCCCAGCAATTGGCTAAATATTAACTAACCGGGCATGGCATCAGGGAGTGAGGGCACATTGGGAACTGAGTTTCTTCTGCAAACTTAAGCAAGTTTGTTTAAAGAAGTACTCTGGGAAGAGGGACCTCAGAAAGGATGGCAGTGCTTTGCTTTACCCAGCTTTCCCTATTGCACATCGATAGTTCTGGGGAACCTCTATAAAAAGGGACAATGGATGTGTGCAAATGGAAGTGTGCAAACCTGCGGTTGTTTTAGGATTGTCACTGGCAGCAGTTCCCAGTGCAGATACCCAACAAAGCTGCCTGAGTAATGCATATGTTTACTGCCTTTGCCTGTACTGGTCTGAAAACTTTTTGCTTTTTGGAGCTGCAGGGTGACCCCAGAGGCCTCTGTGGTCTCAAGAAGCATCATATTAACACTGTGAAGGGGATTGGCTGAAATGAGACGTGATCCATTGAGTGGCTGGTTAACAAAATTTTGCTCGTGACTTCTTACTACTACAACCTTCATTTAGCTTCCCTCCCTCCTAATTTCCAGCTGCCTGTGAACCCTCCTCTGCAGGGAGGACCAGAATTTCGAAGACGTGGGGGTGGAGGAGCATTTGGCTGAGGTCCTGCTGTGACTGGAAGCTGCATCTGATGGGGCTGAGGTTGACAAGTGGCTGGTCGAGGTGTCTGCAGCAGCCTAGAAGAAGCCCCAGAGTTTAGAGCGGATGAAAGACAAATTTGTAGCTAAATCTCTCCCGTGCTGCTGTATCTCCAGCAAAATCAAGACTTGGGTTCTTCTAACAAGCTCAGAGGAGCTCTTCCTTTGATCAGTGGGGATTACAGAGACTAACCCCAGCAAGTTTGCCTTACTGGTGCTGAGTCACTTCACACACTAACAGATTTGCTTATATATTGTTTCAGGTTGCTGCAGAGAAAAATTGTCCTATATTTTCCTTACAAGAGGGTCAAGAAAGTTCCCCAACCCTTTGGTAGGGAGAGGATGGGAAGAAGAAGAGGATGGAAAGCAAGAGAAAAGGAAGGTGAAGGAGGGGAATCTGGTGGATTGGGTGGGAGCATTGCCATTCCAGGGAAAGCTCTTCTCAGGGCTATTAACAGGAGCTTTTTTTATTAACTGCTCTTTTCAGAGAGAATGGATAAAATGGGACCTCAGGTGCAGCATTACATTACAGGATAGTCCGTAAAATAAGTGGCTGGCAGAGAAATATCTTTATAACGGCTTAACAAGGTAGACAGAAATAGGCTGGGGGTCTGGAAGAAATCTTTGATGCTGTTGTGTGTATTTATTATTTATTCCTCTGGCATAAATATAGCATCAAAGAATGTGAAAAACAAAAAACCCATAACCTACTGTCACTGGATTAGTCCTACATCTCTGTAACCATGGCATCACATAGTATTGACAAGAAAAATCAGCAACAATGGGAAAAAAGCACCCAGCATTTATGACACTTGTGAGGATGAGGCAGACTTCCTTGCTCTGGTGAGGATGCACCAGAAGGGATAAGAAAATCTGTGAGCATCTTGCTAGCCTGGGCATCTGTGAAGCTCAGCTATGATGGAAAATGCCACGAAACACTAAAATTGCTCCCTTGTGTGTAATCCTACGTGATACATATGGGGAATATAGAGTGGATACCCCCTAAAACATTTTGCTGCCATTGCAGAGCACCTTGAGCCCCACAAAACAGTGGGGATGGCATTGGTACCTTGTCTGTAGTCAAGAACAGAAATAGCTGCAACATCTCAAGCACCATGGTCGAACCTCTCCATGGCTGTGACCTGGTGGTGTTCACCTCTGCGGGTGTGACGCTACCAGTCCTTGCCTGCTGTCTCTCAGGCCCATCCTATTTCAGTGCTTTCCTTCCTTCCCCTCTGCTGCTCTCCCTCTCTTTGTGCCAGCCTCGCCAGCTCTGCAAGTCATGCAGCCACTGGAGCTGGAAGCCCTCCGTCATGGTTGTACAGAGCAGAGGACCATGTTGACATGAGTACCAAGCACAGGCTTAATACCATACTGATTATTTTTTTGAAAATAATATTTATTAATTTTTTCTGGAATACTTTTGCTGGCTTGGAAATATTTCAAGTACCAGCAAGGGATTAGGGAGCTTCTTTTAATCAGCTTTTGTTTTGTTTCTTTTTTTACATCTTTGCAGAAGAAGGAGTAAAAGCCTACTCCGAAATGTTCTCCATGGAGGGATTGGGATTTGGCAGTGTCGTGCAGTGATGCTTCTGGATAAGGGGAAATGGGAACAGTGTGCCTCTCACCGCCTCCCAAAGCCCCTTGCAGAAGGGGTCAGACCTCTCCTGCAGAGAGGTTTGGGGCAGGAGGAGCTGGTGTGCTCTAGCCGTCCAGCCAGGAGCAAAGCTCAGGCTGGGGGTCTGTTTATGCTCCCCCTGACTCACCCTGCAGCACAGAGCAGAATTGCCGATAAAACCTCAGAACAGAGATTTTCACAGTTGTCTAAGAGGTCTGGAAATGTGATTTCCTCTAAAATAAGTAGACTGGGCCTATAGCCACCATGTACATCTCTGCAGAGGCACGCGCAGTGGTCCCTCTGTGGCATGGTCAGTCGGTCAGAAAGCGAGAAACCCAGACAAACCCAAATGCCTGCTGTTCTTAGTTCCTCTTTTCTCTCCCTTCTGTTACTTTTCGCTTTTTCTTTCCTGGCGATCTTCTCTCTCCCTGGCACTACTGCAGCTCTGCCTGCCTGCCTGCCTGCAGCCATCCCTAGCCCCAGGAACAGCCCTGAGTGTGCAGCACTCTCTGGAGATGCCATTTCTCTTGCAGGCATTCAGCCCATGGTGCATTGCAAAAGAATATCCCCAGCGGAGTAAGCGATGCCAGTAAGATGCTCGCCTTCCCTCCACCTCCCAGGGCTACTTTCTGCCTTGGCTACAAGCCTGCTGCATCTTTGTGTGGTTAATAAAAATAACCTAAAAGTACTCAGGAGCAGACAGAGCAATCCCAGAGACTCCAAACATCTAAGGGGCTTTGTTTCCAAGGCAACATCTTGTCTCCTAGCTGCAAAAGGCCATGGGAATGAAGGCAGCCTATGGAAAATGAATAGCTCAATGGCAACAACAACAAAAAAATCTGCTGGGGAGCGTATCAGGGAGGGAGGGGTGTTCGTAGGGGGGCCAGGAAAGAGCAAAGCTGAGCAAGCCAGGACTAGCTGCACAGAGCATGCAAAGGGACAGGGTGCAATTTATCTCATGAGAAGCACAGTCCTGCCCCCATTGAAATGCATAGCACCACTTTCACCAATTTAATGGGAGCAGAGGAGCTTGCACAAATCAGCTATTCTTTTCTTTCCCCCTTTTTTTAAGCTACAGTGTTTGAAGATTTGAGCTAGTTAAAAATAATCCATTGTCCGATGCAGAGCCTTCCTGGGTCCCAGGAGCTTTTCAGCCAGGGCCGCAGCACACTATTATTGATTTTAACCACCCCGGTTTCCCACTGGCGGAGCTGCCAGTGCACAGGAGCATCCCTACAGCTCTGCCCATTAAGAAAGAAACATGTTTTTGCCCATTTTTGAAGTTTTCCAGAGCTCTGTAGTATGTGAGTATCTGTGTGCAGCCCAAGCTGCAGAATCAGTTTTTTCGCTATGGCTGCAAGGATGGTTTTGCTCTTATGGCCTTTTGAGCTAGCTGCCTGGATAGTGGACTTGCAGCTTCAGGCGTGGGGAAAATACAGACCCTTCAGCCCTCTGCATCCCACCAGTGACGCCTGTGGCCCCTGTATGATAGCATCCTCCCTCAAAGAGGGCAGGTGGGCAGGTCTGTGGCTCCACTGTGGAGCTATTTAATGTGCACGTTGCCCTTACATAAGTGACTGCTGCAGTAAAATGCCCCTGAGATCATTTATGGGATTGATATCAGACCGGGAGGGGAGAGGCTCCCCAGCACCAGCGGAGACGCTTGCCTGTAGATGCCCTGCTCTTGCCTTTCCTCTCCCTCATGTCTCACGGGAACGCCTAAAAGCTTAGGATCATGATGCCAAGTGAGCTGCCAGAGCTTTTCCTCCACGTCCCAGAAGGCGGCACGGATGCCCTGTGAACATGACAGGCGCTGGGTCACGAGCTCCTCCAGAGCTCGCTCCTGGCTCCTTGGCAGCACAACCAACACGGAGCTTCACCACACCGGGAGAGAGCTCGCGACATGGGGAGGAGAGGAGGAGGGAGCCCGGGCATTTCCCTGGGGTGGCTGGGAGGTACGGAGGACATTGGTGTGTGTTGGTGCTGGTCTCTGCCCTGGGCTGGAGCCAGCCTCGGGCTCGCGCTCCCCCTCTCCTTTTCCTCAGAGACTCTTTGGGATGATGAACAACTTGGCCATTGATGTCCCGCCTGATGTTAAAACATTTTATTTAACTAATGTCTTTCCTTTGTACCTTCTCTCAATCAAGACCATGTGAGCAAGAGGTTTGCAGAGGGAGAGCTGCTGGGAAATGCTCCCCTCACACTTTTTTTTCACACCCTCTGCTGTGGGCAGAGCAAATCCATCCACATGGATGGACAACTGCTATTTATTATTCATCTTGGTATGCTAAGCAGAGCTCTATCCGAGCAAGTTTTGAGATGATGAGGTTTGCTTCTCACTCCCCCTCCTTGAAATGGTTTTAATTTAGCTTAACTCCAGGGAATTCCTCTGAAATCACCCCAGCAGAGCAAGGCTGGAATTTGGCCCCCATTGCCCTGCTCAGAGATTGCGGGCTGCCTCTGCCTCCAGCCACGTGAAATCTGCCTGCTGGGAAGTACAGTAGGCCTGTCTGCTGTCACCGCATCTTCCCCACCTGGAGCCCAAGCCCGATGGGGCGTGTGACAGGCAGCGCCGGTTTGTCACCCTCCCTTGACTCATGAGAAGACTCTGCCAGGGTGAGCAGGCAGCCTGCCTGTCATCATCACCGGCTGCGGGGCGCAGGGTCTGTTGGAAAAGCTGGGGATGACCAGGCTGACATGTCACTCTGCTCCCCCTCCTCCCAGGGGACACTCAGTGGGGTCAAGCCTGGGAGCTCTTAGGGCTTGGGGATGGACCGGCTGGGACAAAACGTGATTTTAAGAATCAGGAAAGCACGGGATTTGGATGTTTGCATCAAAACTAGTACAGCCATTTTACCCTCTTGCATTCAGTTCTTCCTTCTTACAAGTACTTGCCGAGTGTATCATTTGCTTGACAATTTTCTGCCCTAAACTCTTTGTAGTGTTCCTGGATCACCTTTCACTGCTGTATCTGTCATCCTTACAGGGCTGAACTTCACTTCTACATGAAATGATTCCCACAGACCACATCAAGCTTTCACTTGCAAATACACTTTAAAAGTGCTCAGCCCCACTTCAACATGACATATATTGTGTAGTTTGTGCCACCCTCTGTACAACTGGCTCTCAAAATAGTTCATATTATCAATACAGAGGTTGGGATTTTCCAAAGCACTTGGTATTGATCTAACCTGATTCACACCGGGCTCGGCTGTAGATTGTTATCAACAGGGAACAATGAAAGTTCCTGAAAATCCCATTGCTTGGACATAACAGTAGAGAAAGACTTTGCAGCGTACTTTATTATTGGCTTGTTAAGAATTCTCACCTAGATGTCTTTAAAAATGTATCTGCTCAGGTCATTAATGGCATCTGCATGGACAGTCTTGTCATTATGTCTGAATGATAAATAGAATTGATTTATACTAGAATAAATTTAAAGAATAAATTAGAGCTAAAATACAGCCAGCTGGGTGACCAGCTACCTCTTCAGAGTATTTGCTGGCTGATTTCTCATGTTTTAGTTTTTCAAGAGGCATGAACAGGAGACAATACAGCTGTTACCCTTGGTCATAACATGATCAGGCGCTGAGCACCCATTAGGCAGTCCAGGGCACTCCAATCCCTTCCTGAAAACCTGCCTGCCCCTTAATTTTCTGTGCCACCCTTCTGCTTCAGATGGCTTCGCTCACTTGCTCGCTCTCGACACACACACACAGACACACACACAGACACACACACACGCGCTGGCTTCCAGACCTTCAACCCAGGGATAGACAACGTGCGCTCACATCTCCTCCACAGATAAAAATTGTCAAGCTTTCAAGTTCCCTTTGAGCTGATATCTCCAGAGTAATAGGTCAAGCTGGAAATGCATTTCCAAGCCATGTTTGCCTTCCAGAAGAAAGCTCTCCATCGCTCTTTGCCACTCCTTGCAAGCCACAGCGTTCAGTAATGAGGCCATTGATGGAGCAGTGGTATGTTCTTTTGTCCCTGCCAAAACCCTGCTCCCTGCTATTCAGCTCAACAAGATGTGAGGCCCTGGTGCTGCCAAGCGTCCTTTCAGCTGCCAAAGGAAAAGGAGCTAATCAAACGAGTAAAAAAGCCCCAGTGCCAGGCTCTGTTCCCAGCTGAAAGCCCGCAGATACAATACCCACTGGCTGGACCGGTCGGCTCCGAGCGGCTCCTGCTCTGCCCATCCCAGGGAGAGAGCTGCGGGCTCCACTGTTCCCGGTCCACATTACTGCTGCCTCAGTTAGTCCACGTCGGAAAGCTGCCACATTGATCTCTCTTAAGGCACACCACGGCCTGTACTCGTTAGTCCTTTATTTTTTTAAAATTCTTTTCCGCAATGCCAGCTTCCTATCTCTCCCCTCCTTATTTCCCACACCAAGGAGAAAAGCCTCACTCTGTGCCTTTCACATCCCTCGGCCTGTCAGCGGGAAGCACGTTTGAAGTCATCTTTTTTGCCTCTGTTTCAAACCCTGCTTGGTCAGAAATGAGAAGAGACTGTTGGTTTTCAGGGTAAATCTATGGAGCATCTTATGGGTCATTCTCCCTTAATGCTGCTCATCAGCGATGCTTGCGTTACCGGCTGGGCAGTGGGTGCAAACCGGCATTGCTGCGCTGGCTCTGCTGCTGCTCCGCTCCAATTTACACCAGGTGAGGATGGGGTTTGTTTTTGGCTGCATCCTGATCCGCTTCTCCAGGACATTCTTCCATCTCTTCATTTTTAGCACTGACATAAGTATCTAGAGCATAAAATGACTAATTTGCCTCTCTGCAGTCACTACATTTTGAGGCCATTTGGGAATTGCTGAGGTTATTTGCCACCTACAGCCCAGTGAGTTTATAATAAAGAGATCGTACATTTCCGTAGTACTTCTAACTTTGTGCAAACTGCTTATTTACCACTGAGCCCCCACTGTGCAAATGGCCGGGAGGCAGCTGCTGCTGAGGTTACACGCAGGGGCTATTGAACAGCCAGGTTACCATGTACAACAGTTTAGGACGGGAGGTCAAAACGTTGCTTTGAGTAACACCAAGTTATCTGTTTCAGCTGGAGCTGCTCCAGTGCTTTTGGCATTTCTAGAGCTCACGGACACTGCAAAGAATATTTAAGGAGGCAAAAAGTAATTTGCATGCTTTGGAGGTTGGCCATGGTGTCACTGTAAATGCTGCTCTGCTCTCAGGACCTTCAAAGGTTGCGGGCACTCACCTGCTCGGGGTTGCATCTCTCCTACCAACACTGGTCCCCTCTCACTGAAGGGAAAAGTAGGCCAGCCCTGAGGTGGGGAAGGATGCTGTATGCTTGGCGGCCCTGCATCCCTCCTCCAATGCTCTCCTTCTTTGCTAGAAAGCCTGTGATATGGAGGTGGCACAAGAGCTTTCCAGCAGCTCTGTTCCCAGCCCTGACATCGGAGATAAAGAGGGAACATGCCACTTGTGGAGCCATGTTCCCCTCCATCACAGCCCATCATCCCTGCACTGCAGCATTGCCTCATGCCCTGTATTTTGGTTCAATCTTTAGCTCCATGCAAAGCTCTTCTGCTCTCTGGCTGTACTAGGAATCTTCTGGATGCATCTGTAGCTAATGCTCTGCCAAAGCCCCAAGAGATGAGTCTGTCTCCCTCCTCTAGAGTCTCAGCTGAAGGGGTCACGGTTTACAGTGGGCAATGTTGTGTCAACCCAATTTCTGTTTATTGTCATGGGTCTGGTGAGTCTTGCCTTTAAAATCCATCTGAAAACTTTGCTGGGTAAGGGGTAACGAACTCCTAAGGCACCATGTTCTACAGCGAGCATCCTTCTGGGCTGCGGTATCAGGTGCTGGTCCCCTTCTCTGCCTGACTTCTGTGCACCGGACCGAGCTCTGCTTCCTTTGTGGGAGTGCTAATTCCCCTATCTGCATCCTTAGCCATGCTACTTTCACCTGCCCATCCATCCCCAAACCAGAGGTTGTGTGATGTGCACTCGCTGCTCCTCAGCAAGTTTCTTCCTCTTCTTCCTTCATCATTTCTGTGAGAAGCTGCACAAAATCCCCTCCAACATTAGGGGCTTGTCAAACAAGTGAAAAAAACCCTTGCATAACCTACACCACCAATCTCTCCATCCCACCCTGCGAGGCCAGCCTGATGGACCCATAATTTAATAAGCTCTCCCATTTTAATGTTAACTGTCCTCATCCCCCAGCTGGGGTAATGAACACTGGCAGGATTTTTCTGTGTTCGTAAATAATTCCCTGCTGCTGTGAAGAGGCTGTTTTTCCCTTTCTCCGTAACGCATGAAGATGGCTGCTCTGCCAGCTCGCCATGTAAATTTAATAGCATTCCAAAAACCTCTGTCCTACATAAATATGAATGTATTTCATCCAAGAGGAACCTGTTATTGAAGGAGCTGCATTGCTAAATCATTCAGAAGGTTATTGTTTGAAGTACTCACAGTCAACAGTGACTTGGCTATTACAGCTCAAAAAAGGGGAGGGAGGGTGGAGGAAAAAAATGAGTGGGGATCATGGAAACCTCTTTAAATGAAGGAGCTTATGTGCCGAGATCATCAAGGTATAAACAGGGCATTGCCAACCAGCAGGTCTAGCCCCAGGAGGACAGGCCAGCTGCAAGCAGCTCTGCAAATTACTCACTGGCAATTGCTTTCTTGCTGCTGCCCTGACTTATTTACACTCCAAAAGATTTCTGAAGTGTGTTTATTTAAGAAAGATGAATCCAGAGGCTCTGGAAGTGGGGAGGAGCTTTCCAAAAGAATCCAGCCCTGCCATAACACAATTCATTTCACTCATTAACCCCTCCATGCGAGGAAGAGGTGGGACGCACTAAGTGCTTATGCATTATGCATTAATGCGCAGTGTCAGGAAATTCTGATTTGATGGAGGATGAAGGTTAAAAGGCATTTCTGTGCTTTTCCTTACTGCTTGGTGTTGTGCTGGGAGATGGAGCCATGTTGTGGGGGTGAGGAAAATTGGGGGTATGATAGCTCCTGTGCGCAGACACCGACTGCCACAGTGTGAATGGAAAGAGCTTCACAGTTGCTGGAGGATGTGTGTTCCCCTGACATTAATGTCTCTTACCAAATTCAAGTATTTCAACCCCCCTTTAGTAAATTCCCTGCTTTTTCTAAACAGTTTTGTGTCATCAGTACATGAAAGCACCCAAATCCTCATCTTCAACCCTGTTAAGAAACACAGTTCTGGGTACTGCAAGGGCTCAGAGAAGGCACAGGGTCCAAAGAAAGCCCTTGCACAGGCACTGCACCTTCTTACTAAGCTTGTAAACCAGCAGCTGACAGAGCTCTGAGCTTCTAAGCTGTTTTCAGTCATTTAATTGATGATGCAACTGTATATATCTGCATCTCTGTCCTTTACTCTTTACTGATTCATCTGTTCCCCAAGCAAATGTTTAAAATGAATTTGCTTTTTTTACACCTGCAATTTGTAGAACCAAATGAACTGCCTGCGCAAGTGTTGTATTTTAAGATGTCAGTCCGATCTTTGGGAGGGTATAATTAGGCAGATGTTTATCTGCCCATAATGAGTTGGGTTCATACTATGGTTAGCTACAAGTGATAAACCTTTATACCCTGTAAAAGTGTCTTTTAGGTGCATGTGCCTCACAACCAGTGACACTCACTCACATTTCGGAGTTGCCCACAATGAACACCGTTCTCCTAGTTCTGGTGCAAGGCATCTAAGACTGATGCCTGGAGCAGCCCAGGTCTCTTGGGTTACCGTGGGAGGACAATGCTGTATCATTTTGCTGTTGATCCAGCTTCAGATAAGAAGTGGTTATTTTCCTGTTGCTTTGCTTCTCCACGTGATGCTGTTCAGCACCTTGTAATGCCGAAGGTTAGGACCCCATCTTGTTTCCACTTAAGTCCAGCCGCCTGTATAATTAATGTGAAGCGCTCACTCCCGGTGCTGCCCCTGGCAAGGCACCTTTGACACCACCTGGCCTAGCCACGCTCTGGCACTAGAGCAGTATGCTAGTTTTTACGATGAGTGAAATAAATATGTCTTTCACTGCTCAGTGTTCAGGGTTTTGATTTTTGGCAACAGGCTTTCACATTCAGATACTCCTCATGCGTTGCAACATGGCAAAGCTATTAAAAACACAATTCAATTTTGGTCTCATTGCTGATCAGTCCAGTGGGAATTCTCACTTAATCAAAGTTTAATGTTTTCCTTGTAAATTTCAGAAAAATCAGTAATTGGTCTGACAATTGAATTTTCAGATCATGTATCAAAGGAATAATGCCATGCATGGGATAAGCAGCAGTCTGCCTCTGGAAGCCCAAACATCTGAAATGGAAAATTCTGCAGAATTTAGATAAAGGTTTGAATATACTGCTGTAGAGCTAAGAATAGACCATATTATTTATATCGTCAAAGGAAGCAACTGAAATCGCAGAGATCTTCCGAGAGTAAAGATGCTCAGACAGTTATGCACAAGAATTGTGTTCATGGAGCTGAAGTGGAAAGCTACTGACGTCTCAGCATAGGCATGCTGCTCCCAGCGGGCCCCACGGACCAGACGGCATTTCGTGCAGGAGAGAAATGCCAGGCTTTTCCCTCCTGGAAGACAGACACAGGGTATCTTCCAAGTACCCAAGTAGAAAGTGGGGAGTAACTTGCCTGGTGCAGAGATGCCTTGTGCCCCAGTGAGTGCATCTCCACTGTGCTGAAGTCCCTGTGTGCTGTATTTGTCCCATGTCTCTGACAGAGAGCTTTATTTCAGAGATTCATTAGTGTTTTCCCATTGAGTTATTCTCCAGGTCCAGTCCTTCCTAGAAGCTGATTTCTGACTAGATCAGAGAATGAAGTGAAACAGCTAGTGGGAAAAATTCAAAACATCCTTTTAATTAAAAATAAAATAAAATAGAGGCCTCATAGCCATAACAGATGACTGCATTTCTCTGAAGTTCACATACTTAAGGAACTGTGCCCCTCTCTCCTGGGACCATGACAGCAACACTCAGTTCTTCCTGTACTTCAGATACTTTCAAGCTCAGAAGCATTTCCAGAAGTACAATAAATGCCCACTTTCAGTCCTTGTTTAATTATTCTCTCTTTCCTCCTAAGTATGTTTCTTGTCTCTTCGCTGACACTTTCCACCTTCCCCTCTTGTTCCCCATCTCTCTAACTGAAGGTTAACATCTCCAACCCTGTATAGATGGAGGGGTCCTGTTTCCCTCTCTCACAGTTTGTACCTCCAGTGCCTTTGGTGAAATTGCTCCAGTTCACATTAAAATACAAGAGAGGAGAATCAGAGACCATGAGCCTGCTCCTCCTGTGTCTGCATGATACTTTCTTCCATTAAGTCAAGGCAAGAGGAGTTCGTGAGTAGAAGGTTGGAGCGTGCCCATCCGCAGGACTAGGAGACAGATGCTTGGTAGGAAGCATGCCTGCAGCCTGCTCCAAGAGGCTCAGGTGCCAGATGAAGGATCTGCTTTCCTGGGAGAAACAAGCAGCGCCAACCACAAACTGCGTCCAGGACTCTCCCCTGCAGAGGAGGGGAGCAGGGGCTGTTTTCACACTGCCTACATGGGTGCTTGGCTAAGGTGCCACCAGCCTCTTCAAGGAACTGCAGTCAACACTTGCAAAGAAGGTGATCACTCATCGCTCTCATCAATTCAGGTATGGAGGGAAAGATGATGTTCATGCTAATTTAGGCTTCTTTTTTTTCTTTTTTGACATTAGATGCCTATTCAGCTTTGCCAATCCTGTGTCCATCAGAGCCAGCTGGATGCTGGTGTTTCTCCTCTGTGCCATGACAAGACGTTACACTGTTTTTTGAAAAACAAATGTGCCAACAGATTTTGGCAGGTGGTTCTCTCCATGCCATGTTTAGACAGTATTAAGTTCTCTCACTTAAGCAGTATCAAATGTTTACACTAGAGTAATGACAAAATATCCTCTTTTAATTTTTTCCTTTAATTTTAAATTTCCTCTCACTTCCACTTATCAGCTAAGTGTTGCTATTACTATGTAGCAAAAATTAAGATATTCAAACTGTTCTGTTCAGCTTTTCACCATCCAAAATTCTGGCAGAACCACTTTCCTTGAAAATTGTGGGATTTTTGAGAATGCTGCATTTTTAGACAGAAAATTACTTCCAGGGAAATAAATAAAATTGGATAGAGTGCATGTGCTGGCATTAGCTCAGCTCCCTCCATCGAGGGGAAGGGGAGTTGTTTTTAAACTCATTCACTTGGATGTGCAAGAAAAAATGGCTCTGATTTGTTTTGATGATTAAAACGCCCAAAAATATCAGTCTCCTGTCCATCATTCTGAGCGTGTTCATGTCAGACAGCAAGATGAAGGAAAGTTTATCCTTGAACAGTGACAGAAGACCAAGAGACCGGCTACCTCCAGCTGCAAGTGCCGCTTGCCACTGCTGGCCTTGGTGGTCATTTCCACCCTGCGCACAAACACTATGTCAAGGTTAAATGGTTACAGAGTTGCGGTCACATTCATCTGCAGACACATAAATCTGCAGGTAATTGCTTATTAATAGCTCCTTCTGCTAAAAAGACCAGAAATTCTGTGCTAACTGAATTCTGTGCAGCTTTTGCTGATAGCGTGCATTTAAATAGCAAGAAGTATCTCAGGTACCCTTGCCCTGATGGTGAAGAACCAAGTGTAGCACCTGTGTGGTTTTCCTGTAGGGTTAGGAAGCAATCCCTGGCTTCATCCTTCAGCATTGCATTGGTGATGCTACCTAGCATGTCACCGGAAAGAAAACATGTTCCCCTTTCCTGCTGCTTTCTCCATCTACTGCACTTCAAGTGCGAGATGGGCAAAGTGAAGGGGCTTTACAGTGGTTTAACAGTCCACAGCATCCTCAAAGGGTGAGAGCCAAGGCGTAGGGCCAGGAGAGCTCTTGCGCCGCTCAGGTCCCCTGCCCACTGTTGGTACCAGGCGTTGGGGGAGGGAAGGGGTGGTTGTGTAGCTCTGAGACATACGTGGGGTGACAGTGAGGTTGGCAGCCCCTTCTCCTTGAAAGCACTGATAGAAATCTAACCTGAAAGGAAGTTTCAAAAGGTAGGTGAAAGCTATGGAGAAGTAGGTGGTTTGGAGGCACTGACAAAAGTGGTGGAGAGAAAAGGTACTCCCAACAGCACATTACTTTCCAGAGTGATGTGTAACATCGCACCCTGGGCAGCACCAGGGATGTATCTGTACCCAGAGCCAGCTCTTCCCCCATGCAGTTCACACAGCAACCATGCTTTTCCAAGAAAATGTCAGGGGAACATACCGCTGTGATGGCCTAAGTTGCATTAATTCCTCGTACACTCCTGGGGAGCCTGATAAACTCTCCTAAGTTACTGGGTAGCACATACACAGGGGAGCACTACTGGGTGCATCTCGTCTCCACGGGGCACACACACCCAGGAGGAAAGGCTGCCTGAGCCTCATGCAAATACATGCCTCGCATAAAAACAAAGCACCAAAACCCACATTCCAGAACCCTGCAGGTTTATTGGAAGGAATAGCGATGGGAAGGGCAGATGAACAAGGGTTAACAAAACCGACAGATATTTCCTGTACCAGCACAAGCAAGTTGGACAGAGAGGTGTGGGATTTAGGAATCAAGCCTGTGGGCAAGTGCACGTCAGAGTCGGGCCAGTAATAGCTACAGCTAGTCTCAGCCTAAAGATGCTCTGTCAAATATTTTGGGCTCAGCCTTATCAGGGAACTCTTCATCAGGTGATTACACAGCCCGTGTAATCTCATCTGCTAATGATGGTTAGCAGAGCCACATAAATGGAGAGATGGGTGCACCAGAAGGGCTTTTGCTCTGGGGGATTGAGGAATGCAGAATGTTGGAGAGCTGAGCAGATGCAGGGGAAAGCTCAGAGTACACCTCTCTCCTGCTGTCTCAGATAATTCAAGGGCTCTATGTACTCGAGAAGGTAAGTCATGTTCAAATGTAGCAATTAGGACTTCTGTTAGAAAATCCATACTCTGCTTTAAGGGGCTTCTGACAAGCAATAATAGGAGATTAGCAGAGTACAGAGAGGCTCTGAAGCTCCCGACAGCAGAGTTATTCTCTTTAAGATGGAGCTGTTGATAGGCAGCCAAGTTAAAAGTTGGAGGGATACAGCTGATGTCTTCTCTCTTTCCCTTCAATATCATCCTTCTCTTCTAATCCTTTTAGACTCTCTGCATGCAGTAGGTCCTCCAAAATAGTCACGTCTCTAAATCTGGAGAGGAAAAAATGCCCATTTTGTAAGGTTTACCCAAGCTATCTGCCCCCAGTCAATTCTGCCTGCAACCTGTCTGCTCTTCTCCAGCCAGCTGTTTGTCTGGAGGCAGCTTTGTGTCCTCTCCCAAAGCAGAGTGGGACACAGGTCATGGCTTTGAGAATAAGAAACTAAGTCTTAGACACTTTTCCTTGGGAGAAAAATAAGCTCTATCACCTTCACAATAAAGGCTTTTCTGGGCTCTGGCTCAACTGCTTGGGCATCGCAGCAGTGCAGGAGGTACTTCTGGTTTTAGGGTTCCTGTAACTGAGAGTAGTTCAGGAGTTCAGATGGGGAGAAGAGGGAAATCCAAGAGGTGTGAAATCTAAGCCCTAGTATTGCTTTTCTTTAAGTTCCTAAAGAAGAGGAAAACGGCAAACTGTACTGTAAACTGGAGGCTGGACCCTTGGAAATTCCTCCAACTTTGACTTCTGAACACTTTTTATTTCTCTTTACAGCTAGTTTTTGCTTTTAGTTATACTGTTCAGATCTTGCTTTGTGTACGTGCAATTTCCCTGCTCACTTTCTGGAAACATGAAGTTGTCTTGCCACCCTAAGGCTGTTCAGCAACCCACTGGCCACATCCAGCCAAAAATTCCCTCCATCAGACAACCCCATGATGTTGCCCGATAGTGCCAATGGTAAGTGTTACAGGGAGTCTGCAAGAAACAGCAGACTTCAAACTCTACTGTGCCCCGACTTAAGGTGTTGTTACAGTCTGAAAGCCCTCTTTATCTTGCTTAAGCTTAATTGCAGAAGCCACTAAAAGCTTCCATCTTTGCTCAGTGGCAGCTCTGGCACTGATTGATTCAAACCCTAAATGCTTCCCAGCCCCTCCAGCGGTACAGAGGACAGGGGATTTGCATCTAGGTATCAGGAGTTCCCAGCTGGCAAACCATAAAAGCTTGTAACTTTTCAAGTCTGCTAGGTTGCTCTCTTTCTAATGCCTGTGTATCAATGGTGCGAGGCTTGAAGGCTTGTTGGTACTGAGTCACTGGGAGGCAGAACTTGGTCTGAAACATACTGGGAAAGTTCAGAGCTCCAAACTGACCTGACCCCTATGACTCAGGGGGTGCGTGTATAAGCACTATATAAAATTTCACTTTAAGATCAAGTTCAAAACCAGAAGATTCCAGCACTGTGAGAAATTACTTGAAAGAGTTTTGAGGAGTAACGGGAAGTAGAGACTTAGCTAAAAGACACCTGGCATCTTCAAAGGCAGGAGAATCTCAGGATGTGGCAATTGAATGGGCAAATATTGCAACAGCCTCAGATGCTCAGAGACTTTCCCATCCGATATCAGGCAGATGAGTTTGAAAATGTTAGCAGTGACCCTGTAGACCACGAGCATGGAGTGCTCCATGACAGACCACTTATATGAACAGAAAGTCCCAAGGTATTTCAAACCTTGTTTCAAGTTGCAAGCTACTATGGCAAAGGCAAAGGGGAAGAGTAAAAGTTGAGAGGTGTGGAGGACAAAACGCAGAAAGAAGGATACAAACACAAGACAAATCAAAATTGAGTACTCTCTCACTTCCCAGTCTTCTTTACTGTATGGAACATACTCTGCTGGAGTTTTTCTCTCCCTGCCAGCCTGGCATGAGCCCAAATTAAAACAAGAAGATGTTTTTCACAATGCAGATTTTTTTCCCCTGATCCCATCCCATTACTGGTATCAGCCATGGGTAGCTAATACAATCAAGAGACTAAGCATTAGAATGAAGTGTGAAGTAAAGATCAGGCAAGCAAAGCTTAGGGGAGGTGGGAATGGCCACTGGATACTTGGACAGTTTGACAGGATTGACCTCATTGGGAAGAAAAAGGCTGAGAAACCTTGAAGAGATGCTACAGGGCGATGAGGGGAAAGAAATAGCAAAGAAGGTCTACTGCTTGCCTGTACACATGCATAGCATTAGATGAAAACACAGAATTTGAGCGCATACCTCACCACTGGTTATGGGTCAGGCTGTCACCTCATGTTACATCATCTTACTCAACATACAAAATCTCTAGCTGGGTAACTTTTCCCAAAATGCTCAATTTCTCCTTCTATTAATTTTTGCTACAACAGTTGCTTTCCACATGAACAAAAGCTGATGTTTATGATTACCCTTGCAAATGCCAAAGTTCCCCAATAATCAAAATAGGCCCATGTTTACCTGACAAGCATACTATTCTAAAATATTTTTCAGGGGAAAAAAAATCCATGGTAAAGCAAAAATATACATAAATAGCAGTTGGCTTGGCGTCATTATCACAAATACAAAAAACATTTGGGGACCTCTTTTATGTACTGAATGTTTCATTCAGTCCTGCAGTGCAGTGACTCCCTAAACTTTTAGTGAGCTGAGCTCTGCTTTTGAGGCTCTAATTTGCTGTTGCCATGACATTGTTAATGTCTGAATTGCTTTTTTTAACCACTCTTCTCCTTTTTTCAATCTCTTGCAGAGGCATTCTGAAATAGTGGGCACAAGCTAATCTTGTGGAACAGCCTGGGTGTCCTCAAAAGTAACAGGAGAGAGTTCATTTTTACAAGCTGGATGGCTGATACAGTCCTGATGGATGGATGGATGATAGCTTTCTAACTGGAGAAACCACAATGAACATATCTGACCTCATTGAGATAATTTTGGCTTTGGTGTGAGGAGTGAGGGCTGGGGGGCTATTTAATCTGCTGGTTTTTTTAAATAATGACATTCAGAAAAATCATTATTAAATAAGCAAAAATTCCTTGTTATCTTATGCTTAATTGGGCTTCCAGAGTGAGTAGAGCATACAGAATAACATTAAATCACTCGACAGTGAGTTTATTAACATACTTGCTTCCCAGATCCAACTGAGAATGCAGAAATCTCTGTCAAGGTCAACCTTAGCAGAACAGCATTGCTTCCTTAGGAAACACTTTTTGCAGGAGATGTACTTCTTTTAATGAGATAATACCTTCCAATTGCCTGGCTTCTTAATAATACCGCAGCCTTTACTGTTCGGGGGTTTAAAGAGGATGTTTTCAGTTGTTTTGAAGAATAGGTCATCTAAGCTCACCTTCCCCGGGCTTTGACTCTTCCCTCTGATCAGCCTACCTGGATGTGCACATCCTACAGCATGCCTCCTTTGAGCCTTGCACGGCAGCAAACTCTCCCGTTATCAACTGTAACTGCAGCTACACCAGGCTGGCAAATACCCCTTCACCAGCATGGGAGAGGAGATGGAGCCTAGTCTGTCTCTGCCACTTTCTTGAGGGGCAGATCTCAAGAGCCTTCTGAGCCCAAACATGAAGTAATTCATCTGAGGTCACCTGCTGGCAGCTCCTCCCAGCAAATGCATCAGGTACGAGTCCTAGTCCCTGTCCCAGCATGAGCCTGAGCCAGAGTCCAAAGGTATTTTGATAATGGTATTTTTGCCTTTGGGATATGTCTTCTGATTACCAAGGCTAGAGAAGTGGAAGATGTTTAACAAGTGTCAAAACTTCAAAAAAAGCAGCAAGCTTGACAGAACGAACAGCATGTTCTCTAGAGGCACCATCAGGATGGTAGGTGAGACTTTAGCAGCTGTCACGACGCAGAGGTACCACTGCCTTTTCTGCAGGAGAGAGAGTGATTACAAAGCTCGGAGAGCTGGCCTCAGCTGTCGGACTTGGACCCTGCCGGCACCCAGGAAGGGGCTGGTACTCGGACACTGGCAGATCCCATGCTTGTGAGCTGTGTGTGCTGTAATGCAGTGGGCTGTGCATGGCTGTAGTGATGTCTTTTCCTGGCACTGGTTTTAATTCTGACATATCAAGCAGAGATCGAGACTAGCTGCTCCTAAACGCTCTCTTACAGGATAGACAGCATTCCCTTATTGTCCTGGTCAGATGTAGTTGGTGTATTTCAATTTGATCTCTTCTGGGGTGCTGCTGGGCTCCATCCTGGGCACTTTAGTGGGCAAAGACTTCTCTCTTTCTGGGGCTTTCTCAAATCAATGATATAATTCCCATTCAATGGGAAGAATAGGTCCACAAGTATTAGGTCTTTTGGGACCATACAGAGTACAAAGCACTACTTAAAGCTTAATAACCCCACAGTGGCTTTGAATATTTCCTTGCTTTAGACTCAGTTTTTATAGATACATCTGAAAATAAACAATGCTCTTAGAACATACTAACAGTGACATCTGAGTATTTCCAGGAACCTACACTATAAAAATGTCTGCCCACCACTGAAAGGAACAGAGATTGACATTTCAGATAACAAACAAATGCCTTTGATTTTCTCTCCGTGCCAAGGAACACTGATACTGTCTCTGTCTCCTGGGCATTCTTCAGTGTGCCTCATTAGGACGTTATGAAATGTTGCTCTGTCTGTTCTGCTGTAAAATAGCAAAACAAGCCTTGGGGCCAGATTGACTTCAACGGAGCTGGATGTGCAGAGGCTGAGGATATGCCCTCTGTGTGGGGATGCTCCTGCCTGGTATGGCTAGAGCAGGGAGGGCTGCAGGAAGAGGGGGGAGAGGGAGAGATGACCCCCTGGCAATTTCTCACTGTTTTCTTCCAACAGCTCAGCTAAGGAAGGCCCTAACCTAGGGCTGCTACTCTCTTTAATGTAGAAGCCTGGCAAAACCAATTCTGCTGTGCTGACACACATCTCCAGGATTTCAAAGGTTTCAGTCTTTAAGACAGAGGTGGAGGCAAAGGAAGATATAGATCACTTTTAGAAACTGTTGTTGTTCCCAAATTGGAAAAGCTAAACAGATAGCTGAGAACAGCTCCCTGAAAATATCACAGGGACTCTACAGTCTTACCGTGTGTTTTCACTCTATGAATACCAGGGAAATGTGTTTGGTTCTTTTTTTTTTAATAAACATTTGCAAAGAGCATACCAGAGGTCCAAAGTTAAAACATGCATGTGAAAACCTTCTACAGCTAATTTTGCCAGTGCATTTAACAAAACTTTGGTGTTCACATCTACTAAGGAGTTTCTTAATGAGTCAAAGTGGATATCTGATCTGCACAAACAAGGTGAGCAGTTGTATGCATATACTCACTTATAATAACATATAGAATCAGCCCACACCTCTTCTGCTATTGCACATGCCAGTGTGTTAATGGGTAATATCTAATCCTGCCCTTTGCTAATCCAGTCATGTTTGCTTAACCACATTAGCCCAGTTACTCCCGAGATCTTTCCCCTCTAAAATGAATAATCTTCAAGTTCAAGTGGCAAAGGCCCATTTCCATTTTTAGAGATTTGAATGTCAGCCACAAACTTAGATGTAGATTGCTCTGGAGATCTACCAAATATGGACTCTTGAAAATTCAGTCCTTTTAGAAAGGTCAGAAGTGACTGAGATTGCAAAATCTTTTGTAGCCTGGCAAGCTTGCTCTGAGTTGCCATGCTTTGGACTAAGTGACCCTTGACTTTGGACCAAGCTTTAACAGTGTCTTTTAATCCTAGGTTTTCAGATGTCATGATGGGGTGTTGCCATGTGAACTAACATCAGTTTTATGTAAAAATCAAAGCGGCGCACAAGTGCTGGCTTCAAACCCTTGAAGAGTTCTCCCTGCATGATATAGTTAATATAAAACGTTAAAATATTGTGATTGAGCAAATTAGGGTAGTGTGAAATAGGATTGTAATTACAACATCTAATTAGAAAGCACTGTGAATTATACACTTTTTGTAATATATAAGCTGGTTATAAATAGGACAGCTGGATGGACCAACAAAAAGTTGCTTCTTGAAATCTGGTGATGCAAAAGAGTATTACAGGATTGGCTCTCTCACCAGAAACCAGAGCACTTTAAGGTCTTCCTGCCTCAAACCCTGGATGGCTGTTTCCCAGGATAGCAAAGATTAGTTTCTCTAGTTCCTCAAGCAAGAATTAAGTCTTTCAGCTTATTTTTTCTTCCGGGCATAGACTAAGAGGTCATTGACAACATTTTTAAAGTTTTTGTTTGAAGATGAGTTGCTTTCCCTGGGAGATCATCTCCCAAACTACTTCACCTATATCAGCCTGGTAGATAGGGCTGCTGGTACAGAGGGTTCCTGGACCAGATGCTCTGTTAGTAAGGGGCATGGCTCCACCACCTGCTTGAGGACTTTCCCTCTGGAGCACATAGAGATGGCGGTAGCAGCGGGACCTCATGGTGCAGGCTGCTAAGGCTTAGCATAGCCTGCAAATATATCTGCCTTCCTCCACCTACACGTGGACATAGGAATGGCTTTGCTGAGACAGGTATCTCAGGACCTGGCTGGCTCCAATGTCCCTGGACAGCTGTGCAAAGAAGGCAGGATGGCTCCTTTGGAGATGATGGCAACGTGCAGACCCAGAGGAACTGTCCCCTTCCCCTGTGGCACTGCTGTCTGTTTGCTGAAGGAGTCCTGCTCCTGAATGAACGCCCGGAGAATCACTGCACTCCCATCTTGGTGCCCTGGAGGCTTTTCTGTGAGACACACCAACTTCGTTTGACATTTAATAAACTGCTTTGGTTTTAATTTTGTTTCTTACTTGCTAATTAAATCACCTTGTTGCCATGGCAACAGAAGGACATTGATAAAAGTGTGGGATGAGCAGGGTTGTGTTACCCCCAGGAACTCAGGTGGCAAAAGCATCAGAGCCTTGTCTGCCCCCTCTGTGCAGAGTGGCTCTGTCAGTCTGTGCCATCAGGGCTGCGGGGCCCTTCTGTTTTGACTTGGTATGAGAGATAGAAAACATACAGGCAGGATTGCCAGGGTTTCTTTCCTGACATCTCACCTTAGTGGGGTGGAAAAGGAAGCCTAACTCCAGATAAATAGTCTTGGGCAGTGTATACAGAATGAAAGGCTCCTGGCTGCTGCCCATGCTTTCAAAGGGGTGTTGACCAGGAGGTGTGTGCTGAGGGTGTGTTGGCAGGGAGTGCAACGGCATCGCTGTCTCTCCGCAGAGGGGCACTGCGGCATTTTGAAGCCTGGGGATGAAGGCTTGGTAGTGAGGATGGTCCACGTGAGCTGTCTGCCCTCTTGGGTTGCTCTCTGCCACGTTGTGTGTTGTATCTGTAGAAGGAGAGCCTGCTCTTGGAGACAAGCCATTCCCAGCGATAATGAATGGGACAGCTTTAGCCCTGTTTATTTCAGCCTGTCCTAGTCAAAAGCTCAACTTGTGGATGAAAGGAATAGCTATTCACAGAGCTAGGAGAGTACATGCAGATCTGACCTTTAGAACAACCTTTTACAGTTATGCAGATGCTACTTTTATCAGTCCACCACTTGCTATCCTATTTAGCATTCAGCTAGAACCTACTGCCCCTTTCTTTTCTGTAAGAGCTGGAAACAATCATCTAAGAAACTTTGCTGGTGGTACCGCACGTGAAATTGGATCTCCTTTCCTTCCGCACATCAAGCGCTTTATTTCTGACCGCTCCTAGCATAGGTCCATCCAGATTTAGGTGCTAGGCACTGCTTCACATGCCCTGGATTTATAGCTGTAATTTTATGCATGTGCACCAAGGTGCTGGCAGTTCAGCTAATTTTTTCACACGATGTCCTGATGTCTGGTTCAAACCCAGTATTATGGTAACCCACAATAGAGGCCAAGGGCTGGGTCTCTGTGGCTTTGGAAGAATTTAATCTCTCAGAGCTACCACCTTTACCGCAAGCATTAATAGGTGCTTTTCATTAGCAGCCTCCCCTTCCAGGCCACCTGAGAGGAAACAAATTACGTCGGTGTCTCCCTGTGGCATGCCCAGACTTGGGCTGCCATTTGCAGATGGTGCTTGAATGAAGCTCACTTGAATCCTGCCACTTGCCTTGGAAGGAGGCACTGATACTTCCCCCAGCTCCTGCCCTGGAGGAGAGGAGCTATCTGGTTCAGTGAGGAAGAAATAGAGCCAAGTGAACATCACCCCTGCCCACCTGAGAGGACCCCCCCTCTTTAGTCTGTGGACAATCACCCCTCTGCTAAAACAGCCAAGAGAAGAACCCAGTTCGGTGCTGGCAGGTGGGATAAAGACAGACTGTTCACTGGAAACTGTCCTGGCACTATTAAATCTCCTTTGTGGTGTTGAGTGTAGAAATCTGATCAGTAGCTTCTGGTCTGAACCAGGAACTACATAATCAGTATGAAGGCAAATCTGATTCTTCTGGCTCGAGGAACTTGCTGGACTAATTCTTCCTGATGCCAGGCAATACCCTACAGCTTCTTATGGAAAAGGGCTTAAAAACACACGGTCTGCTGGTGCTGTCTGATGTGCATAATAGTGTTTGCAAGGGCTGCTGGGGAGAACATCTGTTTACATCTGGAATTTAACTTGCAGAAAGCTGGAGGTTTGTGATGGACTTGGCTCCTGAGCTTGGTTCTCTTCTTAAAGGGTCACTGAAGACTCACTAGCCCTGGAACTAATTCCTGGCAATCTCTTGGAGGATTTTGAGGCAAGTCAGATAATGATAGTGTGGAGTGATAGGCTTCCCCTCCCCATCAGCCCTCGCTCTTTATTTGCTGCCCACTCTTTCTTTGCAAAGTTGATAGCAAAGAAGAAAGGGCCATGGTGCAATAGCCTGTCCACTCCCTCCATCCTTTGTGCTCTTGGATCAGCCCAGAGAAATGAAGCTGAAAATGCAGGCTGACAAACAGCATGACCCCAGAACTGGGGTCTCGCCTGCCCAGGATTTTAGGGGACAGACAGTAGTGGAAAGGCAGCTCAGAGCTGCTGCCTGTGTGGATTACTATTAGCAGCTCTGTCCTCATCATCTTTCTTCTTTTTCCAAATAAATGTTTCAGCTGATCATGTTTTCTGGTTTGAAATGTGCTGGGCATGGTTTGCTCAAGGAGCCTTACCATGCAGCAGTGCCCAGGGAAGGACCATCAGAGATGTCTGCATGCAGCGGCGCAGCTGGCTTGCGGTTGCAGGCTGCTGGGGGACATCAAGTGCGGCAACTGCCTGAGCAGGGCCAGGCTTTGCACCCTACAGCTCCTTCAGGAATGAGAAGAGGGGAGCCAGAAAAGGGGTGTCAGCCCAAGAGGTGGCTTTTAAGCTGATTCAGTATGGTAAAATGTCTATGCATACAGCCCATGACTGAGATAAGCAGAGGTATAGTTTGGGTCCAGCTCCTCTTGGTTTCTGAAACCTCACGGCCCAAGAGCCTTGGTGCTGAAATTGCTCAGAGTCCTCATGCTGGGGGATAGGCTCCCTCCTCCTGGTACACAATTCAGGGCTTAGGGTTGGGATTGTTTTGTGCATGTAAATTTTTTGCTTGTATCACCAATAAGAACTAGAAGATGCTCATCGCTTAGTCTGCAACAACATAAAGAGCAGCTGAGCCCTGCAGAGATTTGCATGCTGCTACAAATTGTCCTATAGCCTTCCCTGAGGTTTTTTTCTTGGAAAGAAAGTTGAGGAAATAAGGAGTTTTGCCTACTCACTCGTCACAAGACCAGCCTGAACTTGGCTCATGATCCACTGTAATGCTGAATATGGTCTTTTCAGTGTGCGTCTGAAATTTTTTCTGGTATGTCTTTTGCCTCTGGAGTAAATTAAAGAAAGGAGCCTGAGATAGCGGCAAGTGCACACCAACCACAGCCAGCAGATTTAACCACATGCCATCTCACCAGTGGAAGTGGGCATGGGAAGACACATGCTTGCCACAGCACCTAAGAGAAGCAGAACTTGAACTCACTAGCAAAAAGCTGTGCACCTTGGGAGGGGTTGCCTGCAATGCGCATCAAAGGAAGCCGTAGTAAAACAAAGGTCTGTTTAAAATGGACTCGAACAAGGACAACACAAATATCACCGGTTAGAAACCTTTGCATGCCTCATAAATATAGCAATGGAACTTGGCAAGAGAAAAGCTTTCTGATGCTTATAGTACCAATAACAGTAATTAAGGAGAATAAAAGCCGGAAAAAAATGGCTTCAAGACCTTTGGCTAAGGCGCTGGTGAGGTGGCGAGGAAAAACTAGCCTAAAATTCCCCTGTCTTTGGCATCCACAGAAATGTCACACTGCGCCTCCAGATAGGCTGTGTTGCCAACCTGCCCTGCATAAAAGAAAAAGAAGTACACAAATGTGATGACATGTAGAAGGGAGAAATGGAGATGAGACATGGTTCTCTCTTGGGAGAAACTTATTCCTAACTTTTCAGAACTAACTCAAACTCACTGGATGGTGACTACTGGGATCTCTTTCTTCTCAGAAAAATTTTCCTTTGTTGCCTGGAATATCATCTACCAGCACAAAAAGTTCTCGTAATTTAAAATAAAAACTCAGTAAAATTGGCCAGCCAAACATTCTCCTGGCCTCAGAGAATGCTCTCTACTTCTCTGTCCCCGTGCCCTGTTGCTCGGCTTTGATTGCACGGACAGACAGGCACGGGCTGAGCTGAGCTCCCAGGGGAGCAAGCTTGGCCGTGTCCTGCTGTGCCCCTTCCGAGGAAGGCTTGGCAAGGAGGCTCCCTCCTCTGGAGCACAGCAGCTGTTGGCAGGTAGGAGGGAGCAGGATGGGACCCTTTTTGTTTCCCAAACCTGTGAAGAGCTATTTTGGAGCTCTAAGTCTGTTTGCATCTTCTCTTGTTAATGGATGCTCATTTCCTCCATTCAATACATTCCCCCTCCCATCCCTACTTGTAAAACCTCTTCAAATTGGAAGCAATTTCTCTGGAGGACAGTCTTGCTCCTGTTTTGCTGTCAGTCTAACCAAAAAGTAACTGGTTGTATTCAACACATGACCCAACAGCCTAGATACCTGGCTGAGCATCTGTAATGTATATTCAGCAGGTAAAATCAGATTAGTAAAGCCCCTTCCCACAAAGGAGCAAAAATCTGCCCAGGAATACTTTCGAAATGCAGAAAGATGGGTTCACAAGCAGATGACAACCATATAGCTAACAGGAGCATGTTACTGTGGGACTGTTCTGATATGTCACTTGATTCTCCATTCCCATGATCTCAGCGTAAATCAAGAGTAATTCCCCTCTAATCAATGGAGTTAATCTAGTCTTAAACCAATCTATAGGAAAATGAGGACTTAATTACAAATAGCCAACCTAGGGGAATTATTTCTTATCAAGGGAAAAGTATCTAGCAACAGGCATGCCATCAACACAGATACAATATGCTGCAAACCAGAAACTCCTACACCCCTGGAAAACGAAGAGCAGAGCAGAAAGGAGGAAATTTGTTCAAAGCCTGTGGGTGAGATTTTCTTTGGCTCCTGAGTGGGTTTTGACACTCAGGAGGGGTGTGCTGTGCTGCCTGGAGCGATTCCGGGGAGACGTGCCATGGGTATGGGTCTCTGCTGGGGAAGGATCAGGCGTCCTCGGGCCCCCAGCGACTATCTATCAAAAACCTTAAACCAGACACAGGCTGATTCGCATGTCCTGCACTTTTTCCTGCACATTTTCTCTCTCTGTCTTTGACCACAAGGCTAATCATGGCCATGGTGCAAAGTGATACCGTTTTACAGCAGCTCTTGAGGCTTTGTTGTTTCTAACCTTTATCTGCAGCTTGATTCTTTCCTTCCTTTGAATGAAATGCCAGGAACTCTGCCTAGCCTCCCACTGCGGCAGTCCTGACCTGGGTGAATGGCATCTTTGGGCTCCTGCTGCCCTGGGTGAAGCTGGTCGCCATGGCACAGCTAGACAACCTCACGCCTCACTCAGTAGGTGAGGCTGATGTCAAAGCAGTAATTGTAGCTGTTAAATGAGTTCCCACGTGGTATCTTTAATCAGTTATTACCAATGTACACAATACTGATTAATAGCCTCAGTAAAACCTGTATTTGGGTAATAAAGTCTTCATATGTGGCAGATTTTCTGCCATCCTCATGACTGATGCAGTACAAGGGACATGTTTGAGGTACCGCCATCCTGTTGTGCCTCTGCTTGGGGGAAGGCAGCCATCCCCGCGGGGGCTGCAAGAGCTCTCTCCCCGGCTGACTTCCCCAGGCTCTGAGGAGCAGCCGCTCGCTTCGGAGAGACAGGTTTCCCCTTAGGAGGAGTGGGGTGGTGTGGGGCTTGGATGCAGCATCAGCACATTTTAATTTCCTCACGGGCAGTGTATTGGCCGGGAGTCTCTCTCTCCTTGCCTCATGAGCTCAGCAAAATTCCCCTTTTGGAAGAATGGGACTTCACAGCCACAGGCCACGAAATGGCTCCTCCATTCCAGTCTGTTCCCCTGTCTGGGCTAATTTCAGGGTGCGAAGGGACAGGGCTGTCAGTGAAGCATCTGCATGCCTCCCCGCCGGAGCTAACAATGAAACCTGCTCCGTGCAGAGCCCAAGGTGGCCGAGCGCCCAGGTCCAGTATGCCCTTGGACCTGGTGCTCTTGCAAGGGCACCTGATGTCATGTCCCTCAGGGGGCTGAATTGCTTGGGAGTCTGTGGCCAGAGCAGACCACTGCAGGAGAGAGAATATTGTGTTCTGGGTTTATTAGCACCCAGTGTAAGCAAGGACCGTGTTCCCCATCCCTCCTCTCCCGCATGCCCAGGCAGAGCAAGGCAGCTGCCCCAGCTCTCCTTCCCCCCTCCCAGGCTGTCACAATCCCAGCCTACCTGTGCTTTTGCTGTTTCGGAGCAAAGACTGCACTATCCCTCACCACAATCCCTGAATAAATGTCAAATGACAGAACCAAGGGAGAGGTCCCTTCCCAAGGCATTTGTTTTATGCTTTTTTGTGAGTTCCACACCAAAGATCTGTTTAAGGCCAGGGATGCCCTGTATAAATGTTTTCATTTTACATCTGGAGACATTCAAATAATAGGAACATCATAGAAGGCATTCAGAAAACAAATATTTTAAATGGCACTCCTAAAACCGGTGAGTAAGCAGCATGAGTCAGCAGCACTTCCCAACACTTCCCAGAAGAGATGGAAATAAATCCACTTAATAACTGACATGTATTTGAAATGTGCTGAGTAGTTTGTAGTTATCTGCAATTTCTGATGGGAGAGCTGACTTGCAATCATACCTGAAGACAGCACCCTGTCTGCATCAGGCTGTGGCCAGATGCAACCTAAAATTCAGTCTCAAACATGGTGGTGACTTTCTGGAAGGATTTTAGTGAGCACCCTATCACCCATATAGTCAGAAACCCATATAAGTATCTTTAAACCTCTGCCATGGCGTGTGTTTAACCTTAGTGCCTCAGTTGTGCAGTATATCAAATAACCAGACGTATTTTTTGTTCTGGCTTACAGGTTCTTCAAGCCCTTTATGGACAGAAAGGCTCTAGAGAAGTACAAACAGTATCTGACTGTGTTCACCAACACCAGATGCTACCCAGGGCAAGGCCACTGCTATCTGGTCTGCGGTGAGTGGCTGTGCTGAGCCCCATCAGGTGGGCTGAAATCCACCTTGGCCAGGCTGTGCTGTCCTCTGGGAAGGAGCGGATGGTGGTGTGGAGCTGGCCCTTGCCAGACCTGCATCCCACCCTGGATCCAGGAGCTGCCAGGAAGCCCCTTTGCAGGCAGCAAGGATTTTCATCTTCTTGGGGCTCTGCTCCAGCTGTGCTCTTCTGCCAAATATTTTTGAACACCTCATCTTTTGTGTTGTCCTGCTCTGGTGCTTTCCAGGGGCTCCCAGAGAAGGCATTTTCCACTGGTATCTCATGGGAATGGAAAGCAGCACCCCACCTCTCATTAATGCACTGCAAACATCGCAGTCCTGTGGCTGCTTCGCTCTCCCCTGTGTGCCGAGTACTTCCCTGTCACACCACCTCCCTGGCAGCCCTAACTGCGGCTGCAGTTGAATAACAAATCTCACAGGGGAAGGCAGGCAGCCCTTCTTCCAAGGGAACAGGGTTGTTGTTTTTTTTTTATTCTTTTCAAACTAAAAATACTCCCTGCATCATCCAAAAAATCAGGATCAAACACATGAAGCTCGTGGAGGAAAAATACATCCGTCTCCCAGGGAAAAGAGAGAGCTTGCAAGCAAGGAGTAGCAAAGACCAACCTCCCTACAACACAGGGTCTGCATTTTCACAGGGGAACAGGGATGCTGGACAGTTCTGGGGGAGGTGGGGATCCTTTTCAAGGATCCTTTGGAGGACTAGTGTTGTTCATTACTCAGAAATCAAGCCTGAAATGTCAGCTGAAAGCAGAGGCACCAGGGAAAGAAAGCAGCTCTAAAGATGGATTTGCACCTGAAGAGGTTGTGCTTTCCACCAGTCAGGGAGCAAACAATGCCAGAAGAACTCATCTGACAAGCTTTTCTCCTGGCGGCTAGCTGAAGAGGAAGGCAATACTCGTAATTTAAAAATCACCTTTTGAGTATTTCTTCTTTTCATTGATCCTCCCATACACAAACATCCTCATACCTCTTATCCCTCCATGCTTCTAATGCCCAAAGGGCTGGGTGGCCCTTCAAGAGTGGGTTATCCTGATCTCTGCTGATGGCATGGAGAGAAGAGGGAAAGCGCTACAAGCCCAAGCCTGTGTCCAGCTGGAATTCCCCTCCCTGGCATCAGTGACCACTGCATTGTCTTCTCACTGTGTCTCTCGGGGAAGACCCAGGCACCATTTTCTTTAAAGCCCTCTTTAGGTGGTGGAGCAAGATGACTGTGGTCTCTCTCTTATCAATGATCCCCTGAGATATCTCTTTCCCTCCTCTGTTTTTCTTCAAAAGAAAATGAAAAGGCTAATTTTAATCGATGGCACTTGTTCTGGTCAGTGGTTTTATAAGACGGTTAGCTATAAAGCTGTCCTGGTTTCGGCTTAGTTGCTGGTTGGGGTTAAACTATGACAAAAGCTAATCTCGGAATTGGGAAGGCAGCATGGATGGCAAGTGTCACCAATCTACAGTGCCTGGCTGATGCCAAGCACTTACCAAAGAAGCAGATCTGAGTGGCATTTTAAGGTGTGACTGCATCACTTATTCTCATCTGGCTCACTTAGAAAGGATGCTGAAGTGCATCAAAATATTTTTTTCCCTAGAAATGTGCTTCTTAGGAACAGATTTCTGACTGCGCAGAGGGAATGGAAGACCAGGTGAACTTCTATCCCACCCCATTCACTGACTGCTGTCCATTCACCACCAGCCCACGGCGTCTGAGAGAACCCGAAAAGCAGACCCAGTGTTTACTTTTGGGTGAGGATTAAAGTGTTGCCATGCCAACACCATAGATATCATCCTGAAGCAGGACCAATGTGAAAAACATCACGCTGGCACATCAACCGCTCAGCAAGGTGGCACCTTCCAGAGAGCAGCCTTCCACACGACACGTATTTCCAACTTGCTACGCGACTGCTGCCCACACTCCCCTGCCTTCTTTCGACTCCATTTCACATGTCCTCCTTTCATTCTTTAGGAATTTTAACTAAAATTGGGTACATTGGACCACCCTGGGTAAGTTTGGGTTTTTAGAGCTCTGTCAGTGATTGATAGTCCACTGCTGGAAGAAAGGTTAGCTGGTAGTACCTCTGGGTGCAGCAGTGTCCGTGCAATTCAGTCGCTTGCCTAGAGTACCCAGCTGTTTCCACTCTTATTACATTTTCTAGGCTACTTCTATTTGAGTGCCCGCCCCTCCCCTTCTCCTCAGAGCCAGTATCATCTCCCTCCCTCACAAACTTGGGATTTCTTCCTGCTCACAAGCACTGTGACACATTTGCAGAAGACTGGGATTCTAACTGTTGTTCATCATCACTACTGCTGCCCTTTAAAAAGCTGTAATCCGTGTGGTGCCAGAGCTACGATCACATTTTAGCCCTAAATGAATCGCCAGTTTTCTATTGTAATTACCCAGGCTGGAAAGGAGGACAGACTGATGAACTCAGCCTAAGTAAAACTCTACATGAA
Organism: Pandion haliaetus; assembly: GCA_013401275.1. NCBI lineage: Eukaryota > Metazoa > Chordata > Aves > Accipitriformes > Pandionidae > Pandion > Pandion haliaetus. Next base: position 175,012 of record VYZV01030725.1, on the reverse strand, counting down.
GACATGGCAACCTCCAGCCCTACGACCTGCTTATTTAATTGGATGGCTCTTCTAGGCCAAATTCTGTCTGCGAAAGCAAGCCATGATGTGTTTATAGCCATGACACAAGCTTATTTTGTCTCCCTTCTACACGCTATCTTTATTAGTAGCATGACTACAGTGAACCAGACACTGGTTCTGGGGTGATCTTTTTTGCTATATGAAGATCATCGTACATTATTGACGATGACCAATGACTTCAGCTTTGCAGGAGCGCAGAGCCAAGTCGTGCTGCTGCTGCTGCAGCAAAGCAAGGTCTCCTGGGTCCGGCCACAGGTCTCAGCCAACTTGGCTGGGATCTCTCCTGACGATGATGAGTGAGTTTGACTGTCCCTAAGAGGTGGAGCAAAGGCATGGAAGTAGACTGTTTCAGGCTCTTTTAGTTGGTGCAAAGGGCTACTACAAACCATCTTCATGCTCTGCTGTTACTTTAGGGTGATCATTTATTAGAGGAAGATTTTGTGTTTTCAGGGACTCAAGAGATTTCTAAAGGAGGAAAATACATTAGTGGGATGTGGAAGGTGTAGCTTTTGGTTAGAGAGACTCCAGAACTGGTGCAGCAGGGCTTGTGGGTCATGCACCATGACTATGCAGGCAGAGCTTAATCTGGGCTTTCCCTTGCTCTTTGCTGCCTCCCTCTTTCCCCTGCACCCTCATTTTGCAGCAATGATTCCCCATACATTGACCATCTCAGCCAGCAACAATGAGCCTTTCCTGAATGAGCCAACCATCTCCCCGGCAACAAGGCAGGCTGTGAAAATAACAAGTGCTTTTCCATTCTGTTTTATGTTTCCCACCTCTCAAGAAATGCTTTGCCTTTTATTTGTCTCCACTGCTCAAAAACATGAATGATGGTAACTGAAATGCACCTCATGGAGGGACAAAAAAGGAGGCGCGTGAGAAACATGGCTTTGGTTTTAATGGAAAAGAGTGACAGATCTTTACACCTTAGTGAAGGGCAGGCTGAAATATTTGTCCGGCACTGTTACAGTGATGAACCCAGCAGACCCAGTACAGCAGGAACGATTTTATGCATGCTGTGGCTATTGCATGCAGCAAGCAAGCAGACTTCAGCTGCAGCTGGACATCCAGACAAATGCTGACACCAGGCAAAAATGGGGTGGCTAATGCCCCCCTTATTCCACTTTCCCTTTTCTCCCACTTCATCCTGATCCTCTACAAAGCAGCCCTAAGTTACACTTCACCATGGTGAAGCTCCCATCACAACAGCAGACCAGCAAGGGTTGGCTGTATCCTCACTGCAGCGGCAGAAACCCAGGAATCCTACATCCGTCCCCCAGATCACCCCATTAGCTACCAGGCAGCAAACGGAGGCTTCCAACAGCACAGCGGTGCCTGATTAACCTCACCTGCCCTGCCCAAAGTTATTAGCAGCTTTTTTGCATTTCTCAGAGAGCTTAGGTTAGGGACACGCAGTAGGAGCCAGCTAGTCTAAACAGATAGCTGCCTGAAATGAAGCAAAATCCACAAATATCTTGAGCTGACAAGTAGAAAAAGCCAGTTAAGCATGAGCAGGTTCTTAGGAAAGAGAGCTCCTCCCACACACTGCTCCCTTCCAACGACTGGAAGGCAGCAGGTGACAGTGGCTGCATCCCCGGTCCTGCCACTGCCTTTGGTCCTGCCATTGCCTTCGCCATGTGCAGAGGGGACAGAGTGGTGGGCACCGTGTTTCTGCATGCACCCCGCTGTTCAGACACAGGTTAAGACACAGCTCCAATGCACGTGGCCCCCTTTGCCAGCCGCCTCAGGTGGGCTGTTCAATTACACTAAACAGATTTTTTTTAATATTACTAGCCAGTATTTTAAAATGTTCCAGGTACATCTTTGTTTAGCTCACAGTTCAGGAGTTACACACTGTATACAGCATAAGGTCAGGACCAACATATTTTGCTACAAAGCCTGAAAGAAAAAAATTCCCTATTGAAACTTTTTAACACTTTAGCAGCTATTTAGTTTTCCCTTTCGTAGTTGAAGCAGAGACATTTCCAGACTCCCACTGGGAAAAAAAAGCCCAATTTGAAGGTCACTGCCTGCCACCTCCAGACCCCAAGCGCTGGACCTGTAACCCTGCCACCTCAGACACTTGTATCTGAGCCATGCAACTGATAGTGGGATTCTCTGTTGAGTAATTTCTGAACAGTTTCAGCCTGTTTCTGTCTGGTTTATGCTAATATGAACACCTTCTACAGCTGTTTTCATACCAGCCTGCACGGGGTGGCATGCTTGCCTGGGCAGGCTCGTTGCTGCCTGGGACCACTCCGAGCTGTGGACACCCTGAGACTCCCCCAGCCTGGATGCAGCTCTGGCATTTCACACGAATGGGATTGTAGGTGCTGCATTTCCAAGCAGCTTCTGAGGTCAGCGTTGACCCACTGAGGAAGAGACTTTACACTTCTTCTGTTTGGGATTTCTGAAGCCAGACTTTGGAACTGGCTCTTCAAATGGAGAAATGAAAGTCTCTTCCCTGCCCTTCCTGCTTGATCAGATCCAAACATTTGTACTGACTTCTAGATTCCTGGTTTTAAATCTCCATTTCCCATTTGCTCTGCCTGGGCACACCGAAAGGGAATCAGTGAGGAGCTTGCTTTATTAATACATTTGCATTTTAGAGAACTGTTTAATCCAGAGGCTATGTGTTACGGCCTGACTCATTCTTGCCTGTTAATCTGATTATAAAGGTAAGGACTGAGGAGTGCCCTACGGGCCAGCTGGAGGGTCTTGAGTAGCCAGGTGAGAGCAAGCCTCCGCCCCTCTTCCTTCGTGTAACCCCTTGGTCTTGGCTAGTCGGGGATCCAGACCTAGGGCAGTGATGGCCCTGGAGATGAGGAACACCCACAGACACTGCTCCTCCTGCAGCTGGCTCCTCTCGCCTCACTGACTGCTCCTTTTTCACCTGCCATCTTGCAACATGTAAGGATTTGTGACTTTGCACTTGCACAGCTTTTCTGGAGTTTCAGGCTGACCTTCCGGGCTGTGCGTGGTGATAACATGCCATGAGCTGGCAGGACGTGCTCCTGCCTCGCTGCTCTGAAGGATACGAAACAGGGACCTAGATGCTGCCTGCAGACCATGAACCTTCCGTGTGCCAGGCACAGCTACAAGAGAACCCATTCACCTGAACAAGGAGCACATATAAAAGTGAAATCCTACACGCAGACTGTTATGTTCTTAACCTGGGGACAGGTCCTTATCAGCAGAGAGGGTCAGTGAGACCTGGAGCATCTGCTTTTCATGATTTATTTTGTCTTTTCAGCTCATATTTCCTACACTGATCTCACTTTGACTGACAAAAGCTAAGGGGTTTAGTCTGGACTCTTCCCCCAGCCTTTTGCTTCTATTAGACTAAATACTGGAGGTATAATTATGGGCAGGAGAAAAATGAGAACAGTGTGAGAGGATTTGGTTATTTTACCTCAGTAACAAAAGCACAAATGATCTCATTCGCATTTATTAAGTAGGGGAGTTTTTTTTTTTTACTCTGAACATTGTCAGGGTGCCATTTGGATGGGGTACAGGGGAGATGCATCTCCCATGAAGTGGGGGTTGGGGAAACTGTAATAGCCAAGCAGGCCCTGGGGAAAACCTGTCCTGGGTCCGTGCCCTCTCCTTCCCTGCTGCTGAATCAGGCTCGAGCCACCGCAGCCCAAACTCCCCTTCCCAACCTCTCTTCTCTTGGGGGCTTAAGTGATGAGTAAGGGAAAATCCCCCACTAAAAGATTTGCATTGGAAACCCTTGGCTGAGGAATGACTTTTAAAATAGAAAAGCTTTGCTTGAAAAGGGATGAACCATGTAGCATAATACTCAACAAATCGCCTGTTTAATGGCCTCTCTTTATAGCAGCTGTGCATTAGTAACAAAAGAGGGGTAGCAGAAGCCACGCACTTCTTTGTAAGATTAAAATAAATACTATTTCCTACTAATACCACCAACTTTCTGTGGAGGTTGACTAAGAGAAAAGAGCAAGTGGAAGACTATGGCCTGAGAGACTAGGTTTCTTTCCCCTTCATCTTCTGCTGGATGAAGGAATATTACTCCCATCTATGAAGGGAGAAGACACTTTGAATCAGCCCTCCCAGGCTGTTGTTTGGTTCATACTGGCTTGTTGAAAGCTTGTCTGTACACAGTCAGCATGACACCATTATAAGACAAGAGTAATTCCTCCAGGACTACATACCTTAGGGGAAACTAGGTTGGGGAGAACTTAATCTAACTTGCTTTTTACTTTGCAAGGCATAACTCAGGATCCCTACTGCCATAAAGCGTAACTTGAAACAAGAGTGGTTCACACTAGACATAAGGAGAAACCTTTTCATCATGAGGACGGTACAGCAGTGGACCAGGCTACCCAAAGAGGCTGTGCAGCCTCCATCCTTGGAGGACTTTGGACCTGACTGGATAAAGCCCCGAACAACCTCAGAGCCGACCTTGCTTGAGTAGAATGTTGGGCTAGACAACACCTGAATTCCTTTCCAGCCTGAGTTATCATATGATCCTAGGAACATTTGGAATCTTTTTCATAGGAATATGAACAGACATGATGTTTTGTGCAGCCCAGTACTCCCATCTCTCATTCCTGGCAGTTCTGGTAACAGCTCTCCTGCTCCACACCCTGTACTTTGCCAGGCCTGAGTTCCCCTCCTCAAATTAGGACTTCACGCATTAAAAAAAAAATAAATTTACATGTTAAAGCTGTCTGCCACAGACTATTTATCAGACTTGGAGAATGATTTGTTTCTGTTTTCCTGGGCATAGGTTTTTAGCTGAGACAAGATACGTTGCCTGCCTGAGAGCTGAGTCACCGAGTAATCAACAGATTAATGTATTCAGTTCGAAAGCCATCAGCATTAGTTCTCGGCAAGCTCACAAGAACTCCATTATGGTATCACCTCTATGTTTAGGATGGAAATGTCTCCAGGATTTAGCGATCCTATGGCAAAAATCCCTAGATACAAAGAAATCAAAATACCCCTTTGTGGCTGGGAGAAATAAGGTACCTCTTCATACAGTAACACCACAGCAGGATTTTGGCATCCTTTCTAGTGAATGCTTTTATTATCACCCCTCAGATAAGGAGTTTGGGGTATGTCGTACATCTGTCATTTGATAGCTACCTAAAAATAGTCATGATAAACTCAGTGGCATATAGGACTTTGCCCTTAGCAGGTCTTTAATCTGAAATTATTTTATTTCCAGTGAAACCAAGTAGTTTTACCTTCTCTGGGATGGGACCATGCAGAAAGGGTGGTCTTTACTTCTCCAGGGCTCTGACTTGCTCTGTGTGGGCTTGGTCTGAGCCAGAAATGCAAAAAAGGAAAGGCAGAGACTGGCAGGGGCACCTCACAGAGGAGCCACTGTTTAAAAATAGGGAGCTGGTTAAAGTAACAACAGAGGAGCAACTGTAAAAGGACAGGCTGGCCTAGGTGCGTGGCATAAGAAGGCTGCCAGACATCACATAGTCATTCTGATAAGACACATGCTAATGCTGCTGCCTAAGACCCTGTCCATACGAACCTCACTGAAATAATACATCCTCTTGTTGCAAGGGAAATTGCTGTTTGGGCACACTTGGATGGGGGATGTGTGAGTAAAAGCCAGTCAAGCCCCTCAATAGTCAAGTTAATCCTAAAAGCTTTCCTATATTAGCAGGCTGGTGGAAGGCATTTGAAGAGCAGCAAGACTTCTCCCTGAGACATTTCTCATTGTAGCCTGTGTATCCAGCACATGCACAGTAGACAGGACACACGTTCTCAACTGTTTCCCTAAGTCTGTCAGTACCTCTGTCTAGGCTGTCCTGAGATAACAGATTTTTTTTTTGTACTGGCCTGGCTAGCGCCAGGGCACGAGGGATTGTGGCTGTTGTGACACAGAGGTCCCCAGGGCTACGCTTCCTAGAACAGGTATACAAATGGCATGCCATATGCAATTGTGCCCATGACTCTGTTTATTGCACAAACTGCATGTGCTATAGGCATATAACGGTGATGTAAATCTTCCCCCCTCTCTCCTTTTCTCTCCACGGTATTCAGATTGTGCAAATGCCTCCTGTTTGTGCTCTAGAGACTCCAGGTGCTCAGCTCTCTGTACCAAAGCAGTGGTGATTTTAACTTACCCGTCGTTCCTTATCACCGTATTCGATGCCCAAGGTATCCATGGCACGTACAATAGCTGCCAGTGACTGTATAGTGTTGCTGTAGACCACTGGCTTGTACTGCTTCACGTCTTCTCCAGAGAAGCCATCCTCATGGATGATCCTGAAGAAAATGCAAAGGACAAAAACCTCTTGAGGATGTAATTTCAATTGGGGAGGCATTTCAAAGAGAGCTGTGCTCTTTTGAAGAGCACATCTGCTAGCTTGATTCACATAATTTAGTCAGCATTTCTTTTTAAACCTTTCTGGTTGTTCACCAATAGTGTGTCTGAGCCCAGTGCCTGGAATTAACATCCCTTTTGCTCTCTCTCAAGGAGGTTTTGTGCAGGGTCGGCGCATATGGTACCTCCCTTCCAACTGAACTGCAAACACCCAAGCCTGGAGCCTGGAGAGCCTTGCGTTCGCATGCTTACCGGTCACAGGGGGGAGGTTGCCAGGTCCTACATTACCTTTCCTGTCAAGGTCTATGGAAATATGTTCAATGCTTACAATGACCATCAGATCAGATCAGATCTTAACCACTCAAACAAGTGATAGAAAACCCTAGTTCTTGTCTTGTCCTTTTCATAGTAACTCCTGGGGTGCGTTACAAAAGGAACCAGAGTCAAAATACCCCTGTACACATGGGGACACAGGCATGGATAGGGAAAGTGACTTAGTTGTGTAACACTTAAAGTATTTACAACCCTTCACAGCTCCTCCCACCTTCCCTCCCCTTTAAAAACAGTGTTGGGATTTTTGCCACCTCAAGGCATGTTATGTTATGCCTTCCCAAAGCAACACGGGAGTGAGATCCACAGTCCTATCAGCTCTGCATGCTGGATGCTCTGTGCATTAGTCTATATTAAACTCTGCAAAAGGAACTATTTGATGGAGCGAGTTCTTGCAGTCCCTTGCTCAGGTCAGAAGACTGACCCCTACAATTTCTTCATCTGTAAGTAACTGCAGAACTAAATCCGGGTGTGTCCAGAAAACAGCTGGGATTTGCAGAGCTAATTGTGTTTGACAATAATTCTTCCCAGTGAAGACATAAGTTATGATCCTGTCTCTTAAATATTGGCAGAGAGGATGATCGGCTTAGCCGAAATGAAGTCCTTGCTTGCTCACCCTCAGATCTCACTGGACAACAGAGTCCTTCAGTAACAGATCTGGTCACTGATAAAACCTAGCATCCTGTCTGTAACAGGATTTTTGCTTCCTTTTTTTCTAAATCAGATACACACAAACCAAGGTTCCAACCAGCACTGGCATCCCCCCGGGGAGAGGAAGCGCTAGCGGGGATCATAGAGAGCTTGCAATAGATATATTGCTGGGATGGCAGTGGAGAACGGGGCTGGATGCCAGCCCCGTATTATTAACAGATGACTACATGAAGAACAAGGCTGATAGAAACATGTTGACAAAGACACAGACCTACTTCCTGTGATGTGAAGCTCATGGAAAGGTTTTCTAACACAAGCAGCCGACTCTCTGCCCTCCCCACCAACCTTCTCTCACTCATCACTGAACAACTGAGCTCCTGGGAGGAGCTGCTCCAACACCCCCTGAATCTTGGAAAAATATGACTACAAGCAAAGACAGCCCAAGACAGGCAGTAGTTCAAATTAACTGGTGTCCAGGAAATTTTGAGCTACTGATCCGAGGAACTGGGCAGAGCCCCCTGCTCAGGTACCCCAGCTCCAGGAAGGTGGAATGGTGCTGCCATGCTGGAAACAGCATGAGGGGCTGCTGGTTTGTCTCGCCTAGGCTGAGAACAGCAGGGGTGGATGAAAACCTTTCCGACTTAGTTAATCCAGACTTCCCAATTTGTCAAAATTTTGGCTGTAGCTAGTTTTGATTTTGATGAAGAGTTATGGGCAACGGCAGACCTCGTACTCTGTAGCTTCTCTTTTGTGTGAATCCAGTGCTTGTGCCGAGGGTTGGAGTAGCAACATTTGAGTAATGGGGAAGGAGGAGGGCCAGCAAAGCCATGTGTGTCAGCACTGGATCTCATGGACCATTTACTGTTACTCAGATGAGCTGCTGAACTTCTGGGAAATGTGTTCTTTGTCCAAAGTTGCAGTCAAACCTGAAGAGTTATGGCTGGCACAAAGCACAAGGATCTGCGTCAATCCTGTTTGAATTCAAGAGAGACTGTACAGCACCAGTACCTCCCAGCTATGAGCATAACAGCAAGAAGCTCAGCAGAGCAGGGGTCCTGTGGGAGGGAGGCAGGCAGGTGGTTAGCAAAAGCATCACCAGAAATAATTCATTCTTTCTGGTTGGTTGGCCCAGGGTTGGATTTTGGGGCAGGGGGGACTAAATGTTGGTCCTGGGGCAACTAGGAGAAGGAAACATAAGAGGGCGCTAAGAAAGGGGTGAGAAGAGGACAGGCACGAGGGGCGGTGTAAGAGCCGCAAAGAGGACGCAGCTGAAATTTGTTTGGTCGAGCCGTTGACCACGCTGGTGAAGATCAGAGTGGTGCCCACACCTCAGGCTGGCTTTGTTCCTGCCTTTCACTGACAGGCATCAGCTAGGGACTTGACATGGCAAAAAGAGGGCTGAACAGCTGTGTAGGGAAAGAGGTGAGCTATGGTCTTCTCCAGAGTTTAAACTGTCTCTGGCCTTGCGCCATGAAGTTGCAGCCTGACATTTTCACTTCAAAATACTCAGTGTTTCTAAATACTCCAAACCAGTAAGCTCCCTATCAAGTAGCAGAGCTCCTTGCGCTGAAGGGGCAAAATTAAGCGATGGTGAGTGGCTCCAGGATCCCTCAGTGAGCATACTGCTGACTGGGCAACACACTGACACCGTTCAAAGCACAGACATAGAAGTGTTACTTTTAAGGGGGGCAGAAAAGAGTGTGAAGAAAAAACCACCCCAATTGTTCTTCTGTGAAATCTCTCTGGGAAGGCAGCCACGGCAACTGAAAGCAGCACTGCGGATGCCAGTACTGAAGTTTTGCAGTAGGAAGTACCTATGGATTAATCAATCATGCAGTTAGCACATTACCTAACATTTGAGCGACCAAATCCCCACTGACTAGTGCCGTTCCAAAGCCTGCTAGGACACTGTGAACTGGTTTATTGTCCTACATGCTTTTAGCAAATATTTCTCCTCTTGCTTGCCTTGGCAATCTGATGGCTGAACTCCCATGGCAGCTTTTTCCATAGTTCTTTGGAAATGTTCGTGCTGCCACTCACCCATGTAGGATATACCTTTCTTCTTGTCTGCTATTGTGCTTTACTGCCTAGAGGACATCTAAAGCTCCAGCAACCCTCTTGGGAGGTATATTGTTATGGGAGCCAGCTTGTGTGCCACAGGACACAGGAAGCAGTGGGGTTTGGATACTGTAGTGAGCTGTGACCATTAAAAATGCACACTGTGTAGGAACTAATAGAAGTGAGCAGCGCTTCAAGACTGGGAAATCTTTAAAGGTTCAGGCAGGGTGGGCTACTCCTTAAGCAACCCGCAAATTAATGGGAACAGGGTTTTCAGCACTAAAAATGTGAATCCTCTGTTTTCTAAATGGCTTGTATTTTTTTCCTGTGTCTGAAATACAAAGGAAACTGCTGCAGGCAGGTTCCTCTTTGCCACACCAGACCCAGTTCTCTCCAAGGCAAAGAAAGAAAAGGGATTTAAGAGGATCCCCAGGGGCTGCGGAGGGGGGGAGACAATGCTGTAATTTAAAAAAGTGATTCTGAGCAATTAAAAAGCCATTTCATTCACCAAGTGACTAATGAAACACCGTGCTCTGAATGGAATGGCGAGAGACAACTGAAGCAACCAGACTGTCTAATGTACCTATTAATGCCTGCTCCCTATCCCTCAGCTGCTAACAGCAAAACCCATATGTTTGCACGTTATGTTGTCATACTCATTTTAGAATGGCATTAACAGACAGGTATTTGCTGGGGAAAATGGTTCCACTGCAGATCAGATCTTCTGCCATCCCCCAGCAAGTCATTAATCCTGAAGAAGTGCCCAGTGCCTCAGCGATTATTGCTTAATTACAAAATAAATGAAATACTTGGAAACAGGGGGTGCATTCTGCGTGGCAGCTTGCTTTGGCTTCCGTTCAACAAAGCACTTACATGCCTTCAGCCTTTCACTACAAAACAAATGTATTAAAAAGGCAAAGCCAAAGATAATTTTGCCTTATGTCCCTGCTGACACGCACTGCCCCAGCGGTTGTGAAACGGCAGCTTTGAACAAAGCACACAACAGCTCCAGCACAGCAAGGCTCGATCTCAGCCTCGGCTGATCCAAGCAAGGAGCCAGTTTGCCTCGGTCACTCCTGGGAGGAATACTTGTCCATCTATTCTGAAAACCTCCTGGACAAGCTATACTGTTGCTTTCCTTCCAGCCCTTCCAACCTAAGCCAGGTTTAGTGAATGCAATGCCTCTTCTCTACACCTTCTCCAAGTGGGTCCTCCTCTGTCTTGAGGCACAGTGCCCCAGACTAGACCCAGACCCCACTCCTCTAACCTGCCAAGACCATTTTAAGCTGTAAAGCTTATCCTCTGATGTGCTGAAGTACCTCTCCCAGCTCCACATCACTGCCAGGTGTAATTATGTATTTTTAACCATTTTTCATTGATGAAAATTTTGAAGGAAATCAACCCAGACCCCTGCAGAGTCCTGGTTGAGAGAGTCCTCTGCTCTGACCGTGAGCCACCGGTAACTGTATTCTTCGGGAGTGAGGTGTGCTACTCATCCATTTTTGTGTAAGATCTGAAGTAGTTTTATCTAGACTGTTTTTCCAGGTCACTTTCTGAAAGTTAAGTGGGACCGTGTCAAACCCTTCCCAAAATCTAGATATGGCACCAACTACTTCTCTCCTACTTCTGCCAAGAAATCAAATGAGATTAGTTTAACATTCCTCGTTTTTGTATAATCCATGCTGGATGTCACTCATCTCCCTTTTTATCTCCTAGGTGCTTGCAAATTGTTTGATTGATAGTTCAATTCTCTTGAAAGCTTCTAGGAGTTGACTGGTCTATAATTCTTACTCCTCTTTTCTCCCTCTATATTTAGAGATAGATACCATGTTTACATTTTTTTCATGTCTTCTGGTACCTCACCTACCCTCCAAGAGCTCTCAAAGAGAAGTGTTTGTCTTTCTGTGATGGCGCCAGCAGAGCCTGTAAGTATGTGGTAAGAAGTTCCTTAAACACTGCCCACTGGTCTGAAGACATTTAATCTTACAAAACTTGCCCTTCTTGTGCCAGAGGGAGAGAGATGACAGTGCTCAGCAGTGGAGCCTGTTGTGGACACCCTTTCTCCCCCTCTTCCTTCCAGCGCTCGGTATCCTCCATCCCCTTCACAGCTTTGCATGCAGGTTCTCCTTTCCTGACTGGCACTGCCCTGCCTCATCTCCTGCACTTTGTCATCACGCCAAAGCCTTGAGCCAATGCCTCTGGAATGTTTCCTGCTAAATTCAGGGAACTATGTGTGGCTTCAAACTGTCTGCATCACTGTAAAAGACATACGTAGAGGCTTTCAATTGCCTACCAGAGAAAATAAATCCCATACTGTTTCCGTTTTACCTAAGGTGATTTACTTTCAATCAGCAAGGTGTTTCCAGCTGAATGAAGTTTCCCCATATCAATGCACATCCCTAAAATCACAGTGATTTGCTTGAATACGACCAGGCAAGAAATCACCAGGAGATTATTACACTCGAAGCGTATTGCCAGCAAGTACCTTGCAAATGAATGGTCCAGTTCCTATAAGAGCAGTCCTCACTCCTCACCTTCATCTGGACAAATTAAGGTACTTAAAGGTCATTGCACAGCTTTCGTACAGACCCTTGTGCCACAGCGATGGGTTTTACCTCCTAGGGTTCTAGGACTGGTTTTGGCTGGCAGTGGTACCCTGCGTAGCACCCACAGCTCTGCTTCAGCCTGGATGGTTGTGTGCTCCTCTGCAGCATTTCCTCCCAGGGCAGGGAAGCATGGGTGGGTCTCCCAAGTGCTCTGTGTGGGGAGCTCCCAAAGTCCACGTGGACAACGTGGGCAGGGAAAACCTCCCAGCCGATGCAAAGAGCGTGAGATGCTACAGGGTGTAAAGTGCTGCTTGCAACTGCAGGAGATACTGGGGCCATGGCAGAAGGGAGGTGGTGTGAAAGGGACAACTGAGCATTTGCCCACCCATGCATTTTTGCTTGGGTTGTTGAGAGCCCCATTCATATGTATATGTTTAGGGTACAGACTGATCCAAGGCGGATTTTACATGAAGAATTTTGGAATGAACACACATACAAATCTATTTTTGCTCAGCAAACTTTTCTGATTTTGTTTTTCTCCCTTCTTCTCCTCTTTTCCTTACAAAAATAATCTTTTCTGTTTCATACCAGAATCAAGCAGGTTATTCTGGTGAGGCTGGGCACAGCTTGAATCAAAAGAAAAAAACCTAATTGTGAAGAAAACTCTGTAAGCTTTGTTTGCAAATGGGGAAAAATAATAATGCAAAAATCTGACTTTAATATGTAGGGAAGGGAAGGGGTTGATCAAATGTTGATGGAAAATCTTCCACTAGAGGTAATCAGCTACTTTTAAATTTATTTTTATCCTGATATGAGGTTTAAAAGTTTGTTTACAGGGGAGTTATGAAGCTAAATTCCAGTGATTCTGTTCTCATTTAATAGCCTGAAATGCGATTAAAACCTCCTGGATTATGTTAAACTAAATCAACGCAGATGCCCATGACCTTGTGTTTCAAAGACTGCAAAGGCACAGTTCAGACCTCTGTGACAGGGTGCAAATCTCTCAAAACTCTCATTCTTCTTCCCCTCTGGCTGTGCTTGAATGACATGTTGTACATCCTATTCCCGCAAGAAATTCTCTGAGATGGAGATTAAGATGACTGTTTGCCTACATGCCTGCTTTTTTGAAAAGAAAAACAGCTTCCTTAGTCAGGGTCATCTAAAAACTGCAAATGGAGCTCATTTTAAACAGCGTAATTTCTTCAACCTGGATTTTTAACACCAGTCCAAGAAATACTGATGGAACCCTGTGATAGACTCCCAGCTGGGGAAAATCTCCTTTCTGGAGGAAATACCTTTGGGTCACTCAGAACGGAATTCTTACCACCAAAGTATTTCTTGCATGCAAAGACATTATTCTAACCAGCTGGTTCATGTTAAAAAATAAGCAAATCCGTCAGGCTATTGAAATGTTGCCAAAATCCATGGCCCTGGAAATGGTCGAGCTTATTCAAATCTATTGCAAAAGTTTCACGGACCTGTACAGGGCAGAAGAATTCTTGCACTTCTAAGGCACCTAAATTTGTGCCTAATATCAATGCCTGTAAGTAACTCTGATGCTTTCGTGAAGTCTAGTTAAAGCTATGCATGTGCTTCTGCTCCTTAACTGCTGGCCAAAAAGCTAGAAAATGGCATTATAAGAAACTCTCTCATGTCTACTTAGAATGGCTGTTGCTACCATCTCATTTTTGCCTGCAGATGAGCAGCTATTGAGCTAACGATGATTAGCTCCTATACATGTAGGGGCCAGATACTGCATCTTCCCTAAAACCTTTGACTTCAGCTTGTTTTCAGGTATATATCTGCATATATAAATAGGTAGAGAATTCTCTTCATTTCCAGTTTAATACAGACAAAAACCAGAAACAAGTGCACTAAAGAAAACTCCCAATGTGGTGCTGTGTGCCTGTAGTCCTGTGGCTTTTTGGAAGCTGCTCTTAGTCTTTTTTTAATTATTATTATTTTTTAATTGAGTTCTACATCAATGCTTAATTTTGGCTTTGGGCTGTCTTGAGGGGTGATCCCTACTTCGGTTGCATGCTGTAATTGAGAGAAGAGATGGTTTCCTGGACTGCTTGCTCAGTTCCCTGCCATGTGTCCTTCATCGGACTGGGGTGTTGGCTCAGTTTTTGTGCTCTGCATTTGGGATGCACCAACAACCCTTCCCATTTTTGCCCTGTGAGGACTGTTTCAGCATTTATGTTTTCTAACAGGAAGCAGTGGAGTGAAATACTCTGTTTTTAAGTGTGTGTATAAAACAAGTTTAAGAGGATTCTGAAAGTAATTAATTACTGTTGATAAATGAAAGACACCAGTACAGATATTTCAAAAGAAGGCAAGGCAGAAAAGGCAGAGCAAATCCAGCTACTGTGCTCGTACTCCACCCAAACTCCATAGGGACATAGTCATCCTTTGAAACTTAACACCACACAGTCAGGAAAAAGGAGCATCCCGTGGCTTACTCATGAGAATAAATCTTACCCACACCAAGCCTAACTGTGCACTGAGTCAACCGTACCAGTGGTTTTATCCACCCGAGACACCCTAATGATAGTTTTTTTCCTGTGGAGACCACTGGTCACTGGTGCCCAGAGGAGTCCCGGTACCTGGACGCCCTACCTTGCTCCCAAGTGCTAATGACAATATAAATGGGCTCCTCATTTATAGGCAGCCACTGGCTCCCACAAAGATCAGGCTGCGTGCTGGCCGGTGGAGGTACGCTGATACATACACGCTGAGGACCTGACCTCGAATGCTGGCTCAGTACCAAAACCAAACCTCAGACCCTTCCCCTAAAGCACAGAGATGGGGGATGGTGGTATAGGGGTGCAGTCAGGGGAAAAAAATCAATCACACTTGCTGGTACAGGAGCAATAGACCCTTGTTCTTGCTACCCCAAAGCAGTTTCTTCTGCTCCCAAAAGCCAAATCTGTCCAGAAGGGAAGCAAAAGGCACAAGCTGGGACACAGGCAGAGGCTGCCCCAGACCCCCACGTCCTGCCCCAAGCAGGGAGTGGAACAGACTCGGGTTTTATGCAATGTCAGGCCACTGGCATAGTTTGGTTTTACTAAAATTTGTAGTTGTGTAACTTTGATAATGTGCCCTCTCCTGGGGCCTTTAATATTAAGATCAAATATTGAATACCCTACATGCACCTAATTAGCTTTAATATGCATCCTGCTCGGCTCAGTAAGAACAGCAAAGAAACACAGTCAAAAACAATTAGATCAGGATTTTTTTCGATTAAAAAAAGACAGCTGGACTACACAGATTCCTGCAGCAGCATTTGCATTAGATGAGATTGCATTTTTCTGTGGAAAAAGCCTTGGAGCCAAAAGGGTTTCAAATAGCACCAGTGGAGGCTGACAGCTGCATTCTTCTTTGTGCGTTCCCAAATAATAATTCAGTGAAGGAAAAGGGTTCCTGCTCCGAGTGACTTATCTTCTGATCCCATGTGATGTGCTACATAGTCAATCTACTTTGTCCATGCTCTGCCTGAGACCAATGAGATCCCTTGGGGAAAAAAATCCACCGGGCCAGTGATGACCCACATGAGAGAATTCTCATTAATTCCTTGGTAATGTTACATAAGGTCATTTTGTTGAATTAAAATTATTGGGATTAATCCTCTTAAATGTTCTCTTAGATGCAAGGGGGATCCAACTGCAGCTGGATCATCCCACAGCTGGTTCTAGAAAGTCAAAACAGTGTTTTAAAGCCCTGTAATGGTTTTGTTAAATTCATCCCCTGAACAAGGACACAAAGCAGCTTTTTATGGCTTTTTTAGATCACTTACAACTTCTGTAAGCTGTCATTAACTATCATCAAAGCCTGAAAAATGAAGCAAATGGGTTCAATGTCAGTTTTACTGCCCAAACCTGAATAATATTTTTGGTTTCCCATCTGCCTCATCTGAAGTGTTTCGACAGCTGGAAAGTGACTTTGCCTTTCAAAACCTCTTCAAATGTTGCTCTCTGTAAGCAAATATTCTGTGGACAATAGAGGAAACAAGGGACATACACAGCCTCTTCATTGCCCTGTGCATTTCATCCTCACAATCAAGTACCACCACCAAATCCCACAATAAGAATAGAGCAACCATGTGTATTTTACCCAGATATTAAGGGTCAGTGCACTGCTCTCTCAGTGTATCAAAACAATGCTTTGGCAGGATGTACCCGGTTCCCAGCCCTCATGCGACAAACCCAGCTTCCAAAGCCCCCCATTCTAATGAAATCCATTGGGATTCAGAGTTAGTTCCCCTGTGTCTAGAGCTGATCTTTGTACAGTTGACATATTTTTCTGTGTGTCCTAGCTGTACTAGCACTCATTAGGAATTGTGTGCTGTCATGAAAACACTCAACTAAAATAAAAAGATGCTTTAAAGCAGCTTTGCTTTTTTGGGATATCAAATCTAGCAGCAACTGTCTTTCTGAAGCAATAATTGATGTGTTTGATTAGCTCTGGTAGCAGATGGGGGTTTTTTCAGTACTTTTGATGTTTTAACATGTTAAGCGGAGAAGGAATCAACTCTGGAAAAAGCGATTATGCCATTCCTCGTATCCTGTCCATCTTCCCTGGCATGATTACAGCTCAGGGGCTCCAACTCCAAGCAGTGTGCTTGCCCCAAGCCCCTGGGTGTGCTGCCAAGCTGACATTAGTCTCCACTAATCTCAGCTCAGAGATCTTTGAGTCATGGTGTTCCCAGTTCTGCAATGTGCTGCATTTCCGTTAGAGGATATAATCAAGCACCACACCCCACAGATCACAGTCCGAGGGAGAGTATCTGGCTGCTGGTAAAAAATCCCCGAAGACTGCAATGGATCCTCCATTGATGGAAAATTTTGCAATCAAAATGTGGAGGTCTGGTGTAGATGTGATAGAAATCCTGGGCAGAGAAACAGCAGTTTGGCCTCTGTTGTTCCTGCTGCTGCAGGCAGCACAAAACCAAACCTTGCCTGCCTAACTGTGCTATTTCTTGCGGTGGGGCTGCAAAGCTTCTGCTGTCTGTATTTACTGGAGCCCCACGGAAGTCTCTGCCTACAGCTGAAACACAGCTTGGATAGAACAGAGGTAGAGACCTCTCCAAGCAGGAGGTGGTGAAAGCTTGCTTTGGGCCCCTGTGTTCAGTAACGCCTGGCCATGGGTCTGAACTCTTGCAGCCTGGCTGCTCAGGTCTGCTCGCCGCGTTGAGGCTTTCCAAGCTGACGACTTTGAGCTGAAACGTGGCAGGTACGGTATTTTAGGATTCCGCCCACACTGTTAATAAGGTTTCGCAGCAGGAAGGAGGCATGTTGCACTTGTGATTAATTAATTACATGCATTTGGATATATTTAAATCATAACTTCTACACTTCTACCCAGAGAACAGGTTATCTGAAGGGAAGACAAATGCACAGCTTTTCCCTGACACCTGCCAAAAGGATTCAGTAAAATAACATTAACCCTTCAGGGATTCTCAAATGCAGCTGATGTTTAGAAAATACCAGTGGGGGTACACACATCCAGAGGGAGGTACCTCACCCGTGGCAGTGGGGGAAGGCCCTGCTTCAGCTCCAAGTCTCCTGCCTACAAGTGTCCTGAGAAGGATGAAGGAGCAATTTTTGCCCAGCGTTTCCCCAAGCTCTTCAGCCAAGCTATTCCAATGCAATACTGTTTGAAAAAGGATTTGAAGACCTCAGGCATCCTCAGTGTCTCATGGCATTTCCTGGCACAGAGGACACCAAGGGCTCTGCTCTGGGGTCCTGCTGTGTGTTTCTCTGTGCCGCCGTCTCTCTGAGCTGGGACAGCCAGTCAATGCCTCCCCATGAGGCTGCTGGGGCACTGGGTGGAACTGGGAGGCAGTGTGCTGCCAAATATTCCCATGCCTGTGCTGAGTAGTGGAAGAATACAAACATAGGCCACAATGAATGCACCCACTGCCAAAAGACCACAAATAATTATTTGTCCTTGCTCTGCAGAGTGAGCTGGGGCTTTGTAAGCAGATCCAAGAACTGTCCCGTGACTTCTCAGTGGCAGCAGGAGAGAAGGACGTGGCTCTAACCAGGAGAGTTCCTATAAAATCAGTGGACCAAGGTCTGGCCACTGGCAGAAAGCAGAGGAGCTCCCCTGCGTCCCTGAGTGACTCAGCCAGCCTGATGGGATCCTTAGGGTGCCCTTGTCCCCCAGGCACACCAAGGGCTAGAGGCAGCCTCTCCCATGCTCGCTGGGTGAGGCACGGGTCCCTTGATGTCAGCTTCTGGCACAGCAGCTCCTGCCAGTGGAGAAGGGAGTGATCAAGAATCGAGTGTCTGGGGTACCCTGGCGAGACGCTCTCTGAAAGCGTGGCTTAGAGCCAGGCTGGCACTTAAGGTCTCCTTCCCAGGCCCATATTCTGTTAATGGGAGCCCCAGGAGTGCTGCACTACCAAGAAACAACACGGAGACTGCTGGGAAGCGAGCCTCTCAGGCCAGCTGTCAGAGAGGATGCCTGGCACCTCTTCCCCATACTCTTTTGCTGCTGCACTGCCTGGTGGCCACCAGACCCTGGCCGTACCATGGTGCAAGTAGCTGTTGCTGGGTGTATGGACTAGTTCTGGAGTTCAGCAAGCCACCACTGGCTTTCTAGGTAGACACAGTAACTGAGAGCAGAACTGCATTTAAATGGATGTGTAAATGTGTTTGCCCATTATGCTGGGAAGCGACCGCTGTGACAAACATCTCAGAAAATGAGTACGTTCCTCCTACTACTTTCATCAGTCTTTGTCATCCCTCATGTCCTCATCTTCAATTGAGAAATTCCTTATTGATTTAATTTGCAAATGCGTTTAAGTCTCTCCCGAGAGTATCTGAGGAGAAGACGCATCGCAGTTCAAGCGACTGTCTGAACCGCCTTATAAAGCACCCAGCTAGATTTGGTAAATCTGCCTCATAATAAATTTACTCCACATCTGATTGTCAGTTTAAACTTATCTCTAGTGTTATTTAACCATCCCTGGTGTAAAACATTCCTGCCTTCTGGAGAGGTTTGATTGGATTCATAGAGGCTGAGGTTTAATTAGCGTAGACTACTTTGACTCTCTCTTCCCACCCACATAGTGGGTGCACTGCTGGCATTTTGATGATGCACCGTTTTGGTGGGGTAGGCTTCTGTTTTTCCAGAAAGTATCTAGGGAAGTTCGGATACCTCATTAGTTTCTCCAAACTTTTGAGTTTTCCAAAGAGTGCAGACCTTCTCTTTCCTCTCTGGCCCGGCTTCCCTGCCTCCACCTGCAGTCCCACAAACAAGAACAGCTCCCAGCTTTGCTACTGTGAGGTCTGGGGAGGCGAGCTGCTGGGAGCACCTCAGGGGATGTTGGTGGGAAGAAAAAAAAACCAAACACAAAGATGATCTGAACTTAGGAAATATAGGTAAGGGGGTGATGGTTTAGCATTTAAGAGCACTGCCAGTGTCCCCTTCAAACAGTGATGATGGTAGTTTCCTAATATCTATATAACGGATTTACAACCTATGGGATATGGGGAAATGTGTGATAAAAAGCAGCACTTAACCTATAAGCAGAGACAATAGTGCTGAGTAACCTAAGGCAAACAAGTGGCTCATTAACCAATCAATTGATAAAGTTAAATGGAATAACTCATGCTAAATGCTGCTCAGCTGTCCTGGCAGGGTGCAGGCAGGGCTGGGGAAGGCAGGCTGAGTGGACAAGTCCGTCCCCGCTTGGGCAGGACTGTCACAGCCACCTCTGCTGGGGAACTGGAGTAGAGAGCTGGAAATCACATTTATCCCAACTAATGCCAAAACAGGAGCCTGAGAAAGGGGCAAGGGAGTGGGGAAGATGGGAATGAGACTGATGAACCGAGCAGGCATCCCCTGGGAAAAATGTTCTGCGAGCATCTCCAAGGACCAGGTACGGCTGGGGCATAGCTGCTCGCTTCCCTTGGTGTCCTGGCCTCCTGGGGACTTCTACAAGGTAGCACATGTTGAAACCGCTTCAACATGCCCTCCAGGGACCAAACCACAACACGAGGGAAGTCTCAAAGGTGCAGGCCATGACGTCCTGAGGGGTCCCCATCCCATACCTCGCATCCTGGAGCCTGAGCCACAGGCGACCTCAGCATGGCAGTGCTGTCGCTTTCGGGGGGCAGACGGCAGACATATCTGCCCAGAGACCCCCAGGCCAGCCAGGAGCATCTCGTGGGCAGGATGAGTTATCTGGTCGATCTCTGCAGCAGTTCGTGCCACACCACTGCAGCCCAACCAAGCTGTTGGCCTGGGAGTGTTGTGGCCACAGCAACCCCTGCCAGGAAATGTGTGGCAGCAGGCAGCCCACGTGCACCCGAGAGCAGTCAGGATTTGGCCCTCTGAAGGGGGGCCCTGGGCCCTGGAGCCCCAGTCTGCCACTGCCAACCTCGGGAACCAGACGCAGCCGTGGGGCTGTTTCATCTGTATGACGGAAGTGAAATTTCTATGGTCATTCTTCACTGATACCTCTCAGGGACCCCCGAACACTCAGAATATTAGGGCATGATGCAAGATTGTTCCCTCCTCTTCATTCCTAAATCCTCCCTTTAAAAGATCCCACGCAATGAGGCTTTCACCTCCTCTCCAGGAATAATAATCCACAGTGTAACACATTTCATCATTAGAAATATTTCCTGCTGTCCAGTCAAAATTTATCTCTTGACGAACTCAAATACAGCTTTCATAATGTCATTCACATAGTTATTTTTAGTACCAGCGTTGCCAGCAGAAATAACAGTCCTGATGTATTTCCCCCCTCCCCCTTAGAATGAGGCTTCTGAAATTATAGATGGGAGCACTAACTGAGTGCCAAAAATGCTACAAACGATTTGCACTGCTATGGAATCTGGTAACAAACCAATGCACTTCCACCCCACTTGCATGTGCCATTATACTGCTGTCCACTCAAAGCAGGCACATATCCACTGGCAGGATTATTTGTGACCACAGTTGATGTTTGTTGCTAGAAGCTATCCCTGGCAAGGAAGCATTTCACATTTTTTTACCCAAAAAGAACATTCATCTTAAAGATCTTCCCCTCCCCTTGTTTTTTATTTGTGGTTCTTCAGACGTAATAAGACTGAAAGGGATCCTTCGATTCTTTAGGTTTCTGTGGTGGGGCAGTGGACTTACGCCCAAGGTTCCTGGACTCTCCAGACCACCTCCCAGTGCCATACTGGGCCAGTCCAGGATGGCTTCCTTGCCAAAGTCATGCATGCAACTGTGCAAAGCTAAGGCTGAACTGTAACACAGCTACAGAGCAACAAAAGGAAAGCAAAGCAAAGCTCTCTGTTCTCCAGTCATTTAAACAAATAAGATAAACAGCATTTGCCAGCCCAGGAAGATTATGTGTGGCTTTTTGTCTCCCCTGTTTTGGTTTCCTGTGCTAAGCACTCACTCACCCATTCATAGTCACTAATGCCCAAGGCTCAGAGTCGCATTCCCTTGTGTTGATTTCCATGTGTACTTTAGGGTTTCTTTACATACCCAAATCCTCATTATCACTCTAAACCACGGTAAATTACAGGAACAGTGGGCTGATAAAAGTCCTAATTCAAAGCAATAGTGAGCCTATTACCACTGAAAGCACTGGTCCCCAGCTGTAGAAGCACACAGAAATAAAATGGAGAAATAAAAATAAAATGGGAGAAATAAAAACAAACTAGCTCTTTAAATAGCCAGGATGGAAAGATGTACCAGTAGCAGCAGAAGTGACACAGATCAATGGGTGTGTGAGCAGGAGGCAGGCAGACCCTCTAGCCATGGCTGGGGGGAACAGCCTCATCTCAGAGGATTATTTCCACCTTAAAATCAACCAGATTTCCTGATCATTCAATTCAGGTCTCTCCTGTCCCCTCCCTAGTACCTTCCTATCTCAACATATATATTTCTGGCTTGCTTTTCTTTCAGTGGCCCCTCATTTCATTATTTTACTCACTCTCCTTTTCTTGGAGCGTGAATATTAATGTCAGTCTTGGCACAGTCAGTGTTGCCCCTCGCCACCCTGCTCCCTTCAGTCACTGCTTTTGGCAGTTTGGCTCTTTCTTTCCACCAATTTGTCCACCCAGGAGCTCACAGCTTCATAAAACCTTGCAAACCTGTGGCAGCAGAAGGAATCGCATCACGGGGAAAGCAAACGTGTCTCAGTTCAAATGAAGCCGGTGGGTAGTGCAGTGCTGGGGGGGGGGAACCGTGGGCTTGAGCCCCCTGAGCTACCTGCCCGATGATGGAAAGACACAATGTACTCGATGCTGAGTCCTTATAACCCAAATTTCCTGGGCCCTGTGCAATTAGCTGTCAGCAAAGGGACTGTTAAGGGCTGCATAGAAACTCTACTGAAATCCATGAGGGTTTCTGTTTTCTTCCCGAAGAGTTGGATCGGGCCCTGGGAATGCATTTGTTTGTTTTTCCCTTGTCACCAGCCTGCCTTTGGCCTCGAGCTATAATCCATTCAGGGAGGACCTGTTTATCTGTGAGAATAGCAGCATCGCTGTGAAAAGGTAAGAGTGGGAGTGTGCTTCAGGCAAAAAAATGCAGATTATAGCCCCGCTAGTAATGAATCCAGCACAGAAAGAAAGAAATGCAGACTGTTCTAATTTTCTGAATAGATTTAATTCCATTTTGTTCCCTGAGAGTCCCTTCACTGACAATTGTCTGAGTGGAGGGAGGAAAAAAGGGTTCCAAGCAAAACACTTGTCCATGAAGGATGTTATTAAAATGTCCTACTTGAACACTGGTGCTCTGCAGACCAGAGTTGCAGAATATAAGCATTCTCTCTCCCTCAGACAAGCTTTGTCTAAATGCAGAATGTTTATCAATTATTTTCCAAAAGCACAATTGCTATCATCAGAATTAGAGCTCGCTTGACTTGTCCTGCCTGATTTAGCATGCACTCAAACAGCGTGGGTTCAGAAGTTCATCGAGAACTTCAGGGTTGTTGGATTTGCAGCAGGCTTAGAAAATGCTCAGGAAAACAACAGCGGGAGGGAACAGATGGGGAATATATAGGAAATGGGGGTGCAAACCAAAGAGTGGTCAGAGAAATGAAAAATACCCGTGGCAAGTAAAAATCCACTGAAGAAACATGGTGGCAAAAGTCTCTGACTGGGTAAACTTCCATCCTTTGGCTTCTGAGGACTCATGCTCACTCACACTTACATACAGACCTGGTTCCATATATTTGCTGAACCTGGCAGTCCTTCAGCAGAGAATTTGGCTGGAGGTCTGCAGCATGGATGTCGGCCAAGTTTTAGCACAGAAATTGGCCCTACCATCCTCCTATATAACTTCCTTTTCTTTAATGGTCTGGGCAACGTGTCCTGTCCTCATGCATGTGCTACAAACAGGACGGGTGTCCTGTGAGACAGGAAAAACTGGATTTTTGTAGCCAGCTGTGGGGCTTGGGGTTTTGTTCACTGCAAGATTCAAGAGCAATGGGGCTTCCTAAGGCACTCCCTGAAGTGCGATCAATTACATCACATCACGAACTGATCTGACCTGTGAAGTCTGACTGCATCTCACCCTGTCCTCCAAAAGCTCTTCTTCAAACTCTCCTTCATTTGGGGGAGGGAAGGTGTCTTAATTCTGCAGACCTGGCTTCCAACTAGGCCCACTTGCCTATCACCATGGGCTAGAGCTGACGGTCTCTCCTAAACGAGCAACAGATAACCTGGCTGTCCCTCACCCCACCACTCTCTTGAAGGTTGAAGAAACTTGTTCTGACCTTTCCTCTTAAACTAGAGGAAGCTCGTGCATATGAATTCTGACCTGCCTTTCACATTTACATTCCCACACCACAGGTACCAAGGGCACCAATGCTTTATGCCAAGAGCAAAGGCGACTGGAGAAACTTGCTGAGGACCGTCATGTTCTGTTCCTTATGTGAGTGGCAGCATTGTCCCTGGCATGCTAGGGCCTTGTCACTTGTGAAGAAGACACAGTCCCTTCCCCTAAACTCTGACTATGTGACTGTGCTATTATTGGTACACTCAGTGCTGAATGGCCAAAGGAAAACACTGCACTGGTTCTTGCTTTTTCCAGATACAGAAAGGACAGCAGGCACAAAGGCAAACACAGCCTCTCCTGTGCACACGTGACAGTCACAGCATAAGTGACTCGCCATCAAAATGCCTCATTCTTCCTGACAGGTCTTGTCCTAAAACAATGTCTTAAAGTCTGCAGCTGGGCTGGATCTTCCATATCCAGCTGGAACTGCCAAAGGAACAGAAAAAGGCCTGCTAGCAGAAAAGATGCCTCTTATGTTGGAGGGAAAAGCCCTTCCCAGCAGTCTGTCTATACCCAGTAGATATCGTTTGCCATCCTCCTCTTGAGTGGACATGCAGCTGTGGCATCTTAAAGCAGAGTATGCTTGGGGAAGGATGTCTGCTCTGCGTCACGCCTGTGCAGAACAGTGGGTAAAGGGTATTTCACAGAGAGGGAATGCTACAGCTCCTGTAGTCAGCAAGGGCAGGTTTCCTTTGCTGTATTCACTTAGATCTGGGCTCCTGGCTCCAAAGCACTGTCTGTTTCCTGAAGGGCACCTGCTTGGTGCAGATTGTACCTACATAAGAACTTGGCTTAACTTGGGTGAAGCACATACAGCTCTGGGACAATCTAGTTCTTGCCTCTTAAATGCAGCACCTTCATGTTTGTTACTGAATTTCACCTAATTGTTTTTACTGGGCCATTTCAGCAGCACTGTTTCTGATTCCGTCTTCCTCAGCCCTCGCAGCTCCTCCCCAGTATTTCTGAGCCATATCTTCTTCTGAGTTGTACTCTTGTTATACTACTACTCCAAACATGAATGGCGATACTGAATAGCACTGGGAGCAGGACCAGATCATGTCAGGAAAAACATCTCCTCAGTTTGGAAGCCAATAAAAACAATGTGGACACTTAGCAGCCCACTGCATGCTCACTGTATGCTCAACACCATGTCTTACGTGGTGCTGTTTATACAGATGCTTGTTAATTTTTGATGGCATCCCTCATTACTAAGTTCAGGTACAGCAAATTCACTTCTGTAATCCCGCTTGTCCCAAAGCAATATACTTGTTTTGTATATTCCAATTCTTTTATTATTGTCATATTATCATCATCATCATCATCATCATTACTATTATTTTCTTCCATTCTGTCCTATTAAATTGCCTTTATCTCAACCGGCAAGTTTTACTTTTTTTCGATTCTCTCCCCCATCCCACCGGGAGTGAGCAAGCAGCTGCGTGGTGCTTATTTGCCGACTGGGGTTAAAACATGACAGCCATAAACAAGTCATGCCTTACAAATGAATGGGAGCACTTCAAACGCAGCAGCCTCTAATGCTGCCACTGCAGAAGTCTTTTCGATTTGTCCCTAGTGAGGGAGCAGGAGAAAAAAATCCCAAACAGACCAGCAACAAACCAGCCCGCCCAACCCTGATGATCCCTGGCTTCTTTCCAGCCTAAAAGAGCAGTGAGCACAAAACCCTTGCTGAGCATGCTGCCTCCAATCCTGCACCGCTCAAATGAAGGACGTGTTGACACGAAGTGCTGTAAGAAGACAGACTACAGCAAAGCTGAAATGCTATCGTTTTGGCTGGGTGTCAAAGTGCTGCTTGGAGCCTGGTTGCCGCAAGAGCAGGTAGCGTGGGGTGCCTGGCTGAAGGGACACTGCTGAGCTTTCACAGCTGGACTGGGACTACCAAGCCCAAGCCCCTGTGCCTCCTCCCAGGGGAAGGTCCCCCTCCTTGTCCCCAATAACGTCCCATGGGGAGCCTGCTTTTTCAAGGCTGTGGAGGCCTTGGTGAGCAACAGGGGACATGAGCGACCAGGGTGGAAGAGGAACTGCACAGAGAACTGGGAGACAAGTGCCACACAACAAATTAGCCCTGTTAACTAGCACGCATTCCTTACAGGCACATCACAGGGAAATCGCAGCTGGCATTTTTAAGCTTTATCCATCTTGCAATGGTTTCCACCCTTGCTGTTGTTTACAAGCTTAACAAACTGAAGACTGTTTGGAAAAGATCACTCCTTAATCTGGCTTGTCCTAAGGCCAATAGGAGAGGAGGAAGGCAAGGTCAGGCACATCCAAGGCCAGTACAGAAACATCCTTATTTATCTTCCCTAAGCTGGTCTGAATTTTAGCTCCTTCAAGATATATTGAAATAATCAAGATCAGAAGTTGGTGGTGACTGCAACTGGTGGGGAAACCCTGGCGCTCTGTTATCAATTAATTATTTTTAGTAGGGTTCAAATTTCACCCGTTTTGGTTCCTTTGTGCAGCTCCAAGTCGTGGGACCAAACATGCAGCAAAGCCCCAGATGAGCATCTCCTGCCTCCTTCCTACTCAGCTACAAGCTGCAGCTCAGCTTCAGGGTCCCACCTACGCAGCATTGCAAGTGTCTGAAGAAAACATGCTTCCAAGGGTCTAATTACACATCCCTACCAGGTCAAAGTGAAAAGCAGCCCTCTATCTGCTTGGGGAACGTGAATCCAGGGAGTGAGACAGACAGCTGAGCATGAAGCTATTTTTTAGAAGCTGAGTTTAAGGTTGGCTAAAAATATGGCCTATCCTTTTCAAGGGTTATTTTGCTTACTGTGTTGACAAGAATAAAGCTATTAGTAACAGAGCATTCAGAGTATTTGAGGCTGGTGTTTGTCTGTCAGTCACTCATCCTCCAAAACAGTCTTGTCAACATTTGGAAGGCAAGTGGGATGTATGCTCCAGTCCCTCCCAGAAAGGCTGGGAGAGGGTAATGGAGCTGTAAAAGCTATGAAAACCTGTGGCTAAAGAAAACAGGAAGGACGAAGGAAAGGAAAAAAGCTGTTAAGGAGGAAAAATAATAGAAACCCCCAAATGTCTAGAAAAATGAAACGTAGGTTTTAGAGGAAGAAAATTGTCAAGTATAGGGAAAAACAACAAAAGAAATTTTTTACAGAAAACATGAAGATTGAGAAAGTAATATAAGAAGAGACAATGAGTGGAGATTACATGGCGGAAGAGGAAGAGGAGAAGTGACCATAGGAAAATACAATGATCAGCTTTTCCTGGTGTAGAGCAAGAGCTCAGGTTCGTACAGCATGAATTCGCAGGACATTGGCTGGCCCTGCACAGCGAATCACACCTGGCAAGATGGGCCCGCTTGTCCAAGAGTCCGAAACCAGAATCTCCTTTGTGGCTGGGGGGTTCCAGGGATTAGCTCCCATTTGTTATACCTAAAAAAGGAAAGGCCCCCAGTTGTGGAACCTGTGCTGCACAGAATACTTCCCTTAAAGCCAGGAGTGTCTCTACATGCAGTGCACTTTCCTCAGAAAAAAGAGCTCTGTGCATAAGGCACCCTAGAAATGTGGGACTGGGTGAGTACCTCGAACACCAGCCCTTGCTGTCTGCTCTCTAACCCAGCTTGCTCCTCTGCCAGGTAGATGGGGTGGTCACAAGGAAATTGGTTTCCTGTTTATGCTTCTCCTTATCTCCCCCTGCCAGGACAGGAACATCTGCAGTCTGCACTACCTAAAACAGCCTAAACCCAAAGTCCCTCCTCTGCATCTCTAACGGATCCTGCAGCAAGAGCGTCTTGTCTCCTCTCCATCAGCTCTTCAGGACTAAGCTTTTAGTGTTGCCATTCCTCTTCCAGGCATCCTTTGCATTTCACCTTGGTGTTCTCCATACATGGTAAGTGTTATACTATTAAACAGTACATGACTGTATTTTATTGTACCTGGTTGGAAAAGGGAGCAGGAACCTGGTAGGGGTTGCTCCCTGCACCCGTTGTCCAGGGCAAATCACCTGCTGGCTTGCTCCCTGGTTGCAATACCAGCTCCAGCCTCTCCCCTACATCTCCATCATCAAGTTAAACCTCTGTAGAGCCAAGTGATGCTCAGTGCTTGCCACGGCAATTTCTGTTGTGACTAATCCTGCAGTTAGACACCTTTTCCCAGGGATCCCATTGCTGACACACACTCAGCTCCCTCTCTGCCTGCATCCATGGCACACAGCAGAGGACAAGGCTGAGTGAGCTCAGCTTCAGCTGCTGCCTGTGCCCATGTAACACACAGCTAATCCAACCAGCCGCCTCTCCCACGGCTGAAGGCATGGACAGCCCCGGCAGCGTAGCTCCTCTCACATGGGCTGTGTCGGGAGGAATCGGCTCAGCTAAGGATGCCAGGCAGTAACTGTGGCCTGCAGAATCGGCACAATAATCCAGTAGTACAGGAAAACCCTGAAGTGCACAGCCTTGCCTTCAGATGACAGAAATTAACTGAGCAGTTTTGAGCCGGGGGGTTTGCCATTAAGGTACCACTTGTGACAATGAAATGTGCGCAGGCAAAGTGTTGCCTTCCAGGCATAACCTGGGGGATGAGGAGTAACTTTACTCAGGCTCGGTTTCTACCTCAGTCCATGAAGTTGGTCTAAACAGATTGAGAGCTGAGTCACTTAGAGCTATCTTCAGACGGAGCTCATCAATTTGAATAAACCATCAGCCCCAGGCGATAGCACATGGCTATCCTTGCTTTCACCCTCCAAAGCAGCACTGCTGAGGTCGACGGAGCTCTGTGGATTTACATTAGTAACAGCAAGAGAAGAAATAGCCTCAGTGCACGAAAACAGTTCTGGTCCTGCTCCTGTTGAAGTTCATCTCAAAGCTCTCAAACGTAGCCAGGGATGTGGCTGACCCGGCCAGCTGTGCCCCACAAGCAAGCGCACGGCTCAGAAGTAAACACCAGTTACTGCAGAGGAAGAAAAGCCTGAGATGGGGCACAGTTCCTCTCCTCCCACCCATCCCCTCTGCTCTTTAGCAAGTCACTGGAATCTAGCACCTGCTTATTGCTAAGCCTCCAAATTGCTTATCGCTAGGTCTGAGCCGAGCCTGGAAAGGCAGCCATGATCAAGAGAGCGCAACCTAAGTGTGCAGTGAGAGGCTTTCCCTGTGCAGATGAGCTTGCTCTCGAGCAGGACACAGCACGTGCTGTAGTGGGAGGGGAAATGGTGAGAAAAAGCAGCAGGGTGTTAGTGGAAAAGGCGCGAGCTGAACCCAGATTTCCATGTTCTGTGCTAGTTCACATGAGCACCACGGCAGCATTTGGAAGAAAACTGGGGAATTAAGTTGTTTGGTGAGAAAAGACCCTAAAAACACTGGTGGCTTTGTCATTAGCTTTCTGAAGAGGAGATTCTATGATGAAAAATGCAACCCATCCAACTAGCTCTCCAGAAAGAGAAGGGGCAGGACTGCAAACTCACGGAGGGTGAAATCCTGTTTGCTCCACTTGTGGGCCTTAAACGCACATCAGGTAACAGATTGTAAATACTGCTCGCAGCAGGTTTACAAGGTGAAAATCTTTTTGAGACGTTTTACTGCAGGGAAAGTGGGGTAAATATGCCAATGATATGAACAAATTCTAAATATTTAGGTGCTTAAATAAATAAAGCTTTTACAGATTTTTGGAATCTATTATTCATGGTGTGCTGGGTGTTGTCCAGACTGTGCACCAAGGCATAAAATCATTTTAAGAGGGTAGAAAATTACTTTAAGGTTCAGAAAGTTGAATCAGTTTGTGTGCTGAGCGCTGGCTGGTCCAGGCCTTCATATCACTGGGCAGATGAACTTAAATTACTTCACTACCAAAGGAGCCACAATTTGCTGGGCATTGTGGCCAAATGACAAGTAACAAGGCCGGAATGAGATTATTTTTTTGTCTAGACATGTTGAGCAAGAAGCAGATTTCTGTCAGCCGTTATCATCCCAAGGTATACAACGTGTCCCTGCAAAGTGGCTCAGCCAAAGGTGGAAATATGCAGCCATGCTAATTCATTCATTGCAAGGGAAATCAGTCTAGAAATGACCTGATTTTAAGCTTCATAAAAACACAGAACATTTTAAGTGCTTCGCTGAAACATTGTTTGAAGGAGTTGAAGAACTAGAAAAAAGATCATTGTAATCCTTTTGGGATGTGGCTTTCCAGTAAACAGTATGCCAACCCAGTGTCACCATCAGAGCTTCAAAACAGGCTTCCTGACTTGATAAAAACACCACCATATTTCTCTATGACATTAAAATGCCGTTCAGAATACAGTGCTTTCCCTGTGCCCATGTCTGTAACTACACTGTATGATCTCAGAGTGAGCACAGCTAACTGAAGATGGGCTGCTCTAACCTGAGCAACTGTCTCCTTATATTTGTGCTTTTGTCTTGGCATTTTCAGCAGGGTTAAAATTAATTAAAATTCCTGATTAATTAAAATGTTTTGCAACAACAACAGCAGCAAAAATTGCTTGGAGAAAAGCCTGTGCGAAGTGAAACTGGAGCCTGGCTGGTGTGCATATGCATGGTGCCCAAAGTACACTGTATTGGCATGCATGCAGCTCATCCCCAAAGTAAATGATGTGGTGAAGGAGGAAGAAGGTAGAGGCTTGGTAGATACTGAAACAGGGGTATAAAATTTTGCACTACCCGCTGTATTTCCCCTTCTCCCCATAACTCACAGTTCAAGTGCATGGAAACAGAGTGGCTGTCACTACAGCTGGATGAATGCAGGGGTCTGCCAGGGAATTAGGACTTGGCCAGTGCTCCTGCTCCTTGTTCTGACAGTCATCAGCCAAAACATTTGTACAAGTCGCCCTCCCCTTCTGGGCCTCAGTTTCCTGTCTGCAAAATGCAGGCAACACCACTTTTCTATCTTGTATGAAGTGCTATGAGAAGTACAAAGAAAGAAATACACTACAGAAAGAAATGTGTGTTAGTGAGTGACTCTTGTTTCCTTTTGCCTTTGTCAAATCTGTACTATAGTGTGAGCCAGCTCCGGTCACTCAAAGCTGTGAGGAAATCTCTGTTGTGCTCCGAAAGGCCTGCAATGGACTGTCATTGTCAAACCTGCTGATGAATGGTTCCACTGGGGCTCCAGACCCTGCTCATGCGGGAAAGCAGCAAGCCTCAATAAATAACTATTTCTATTACTTAAACTGGATAATCAACACTTCTGCAATTTTATAAGGAAAATACTGTGTTGTTGCAAAGAACGCAGGGGGCAGTTGGCCCCATTCTGTTAGAGTAAGCAGTCCGTGTAAGTAGTCCTGGCCTTGGCCCTGGCTCTGCCTCTTAGAGGGCATGCCCTCTGTGAAATGCCAGCAAAGGGGGTGATGTTTCTTCCCCTTCCCCTCCATTCTTTTTTAAAACAGTTTTTTTTGGCAGGCACCACTCCCACTTCAGTGATTTAAGGGCTATAGGGAAGAAATCATACTCTGAAAGAGCAATTTCAAAAAATGTCTGTGCAAATGGTGCATGTTTATGCAACAGCTCTGTTCTTGGGGGGTATGCAGGCTCTGGTCTGCTCATTTTTAGGGCCAAAAATTAAATTTTGCAACCTCCAGACCAAGAAAGCAAAGAGCCAGAAAGAGGGATCTCTTACCTTGAGCGGGATTACCAGTGCCCTTTTCCCTGGGACATAGCTGGTCCAATGCAAAAGACTTTCAGGGAGGGATGAAACACATAACTACCATGCAGCCATGGTCACTGGCAATGGTACATACACCATTCAGAAAAAAAATATCTTGATTATTAGATGTTTTGCAGATTTTCGGGTGTTTAATGAGATGACTGATATGAAATTGCTGCTCTAAAGCATATAAGAATTGCATTTTTCAAAACTCTTATTTTAAAGTATGATGAACACACATACTTCTTTCTAGTTATATTTGGATTTTTAAGGTTTATGGGTCCACCATCAACTTCTATGTTGCTACAGAGGATGAAGGTTTTTTTTTTTTTCTTCCCAAAAAGCCCTGGAACTGAGGTCTCTCAAATTTTTAGGAAAATCCAGGAGCGGAACCTTGCAGTGGCTTCTGAGCATAGTGAACACTGAAATCATGAGGGTAGAGCCGCAGAATCTTAACATTACAATTTATTTTTTTTAAAAAAACAAATCACCAAGCTCAAATTGTATTATATTGTATATAATATTATTTATTATTATATACTAAAGGTCCAGTTATGTTCACTGACTGCTCCAAAATTTTGGCTGTCAAACTGAAATGCATAATCCCTTATGCCTGTTTTAAAGATGACCAACCCTGCTTCTTCTTCATTTCAAGTAATATTAGATTATGCTTCAAAGAGGGATTGGGATTTTTTGTTACTTAAGATCCAGCAGGTTATCAACTGAGAGGCTCTCAGGCTAGCCACAGCTCCACAGTAGTATGTAATGTGAAAGCTCAGTGAATCAGATTCATTTCCTCCAAAACTCAAAGGTAGCAAAGAGTCATGCTGAATATTTTCTGACAACATAAGTGGCCATGACAAACAGTCCTTCCAACCCAGAGAGGCACCAACCTGTTCTTCCAAATGCTGCAGGGATCACTTGCATTTTATTGCTTCTGATCCTTCACACTTCTTTGTTTGAAATACAGTGGTGTGTTGGGCATCCTACTTTCTCTCTTCCTTAGGCCTAGATTTGCAAACAGCTCTGCTTTTCTGTGGGAAAAAAGGGCCAGCTGCTGAGAGCTACAAAGCTCCCCTCCAAGAGGCACTAAGTGTGAAGACATGAGCATGTACCTTGAGCTTGCTGAAAGGCAACATGTTTTGGGAAGTAAGGACTAGTGGTTAGGATGCGGAGGAGGGAGGGGATGGGAGACCCTCTGGGTTTGACCCCTGGCTTGGCCAGTGTGCTGCCAGATGCACAGGCCAGTCCCTCAGCCTCTTCCCACCTCAGTTTCCCCACCTGTAGAATGGAGCAATCATACTGGTCTCACTTCACGAAGTGCTTTGAGATTCACAAATAAAAATGCTCTGGACAGGTATTATTCTCATCTATACACCCAGTCTTGCCACTTCAAAGCAAATCACTCAACAAAATACCCTACCGTTGGGTAGTGGGGTAATCCCACTGGATTGCAGGGAATTGCACCGCTGGATCTAAGTGAGGACAGAATCTGGTTCCAAATTGGCTCAGCAAATATCTCTGCCTCACTTTCCAGAATGCAGGGCTCTCCAACAGAGAGAATACATATTGCTTTTACAAACATGAGCAACGATTTGCCTGTATTCAAGCAGAGGACACAAAAGACCCCAATCCTGCATACTTAAATGCCTCATTTTAGTCCCTGAGCAGTCCTGTTGGCTTAAATGGGCCCATATGTGTGAGTAAAAGTATGCATAGGCAAAATGCTTAGCATATTAAGGAAAATATTTCTATGATATTAAGCATAATATTAAATATTAATTTCTATAATAATTATATAACATTAGGGCACATTTAGGGCTAGCAACTGGTTATAGAACAGAGCAACTGACTAGCACAAGCAAATATTAATTAAACTTACAGTCTTTATTCACTCATAGGTTTTCTTTCCCATTCTGTTCCTCTCCTTTTTGATTAGAAAATAATCATCACATTACACAATATTTTCCTCATTAAACTACAAAAGCAACAAAGATCCCTTGCTTCTTTGGCCAATTAGTGCCCGTGTACAATCATCAAGAATACAAATCAAAGTGTGTTCCAGCTCTGACCTAATAAGCCATCTACGCAAAATCTAAGCTCCGCATTTTTCTGTTACTACAGCAATTCTTTTTTTACTCCAAAGCAATCAGCACTGAACATTATTCCTTCTCTTAGGAAACTACAAAATGAAATTGCATGGGCTGGGGTCTGCCAGTTGCCTCCAGCTTTGGCAGCGCTCTTCCGTGGCTTTGTTTTAATCAACAAACCCTAAATGAATCCTTCTGCACTCTGCTTGGGTGTGGGGCTGGCAGAGAGGGTGGCTCACAGGACACCAGAAAAGTAGAGTAGAAAGAAGGAGCTCTGGGAGATTGGAACAGATCTGCATTTTCCTCAGGGCACATCCTGCAAACAGGACCCTTTGTTCCTGGGTTCCTGGGAGCTGGTACTTGCTTCTCACCACAAACAGATCCCTTCCCAGCCTCTCCTTTTCTTCTCCTCTAAGAAAAAGGCCATTTTCAGAGTTTGTACTTCTACATCCACCCCCGCCCCAAATCCATGTAAATTATTCTCACTTAAACCAATTTTGTTCTCCCACTGAGTGCCGAAGTGTTGTGAGTTACACTGTGCCGTGCTACTCACGCCCACCCAACATCCATTTTCTGACCAATTTCCTTCTGACATGCATCTTAACCATCTTCAGATTCACTTCTGAATTTGGCCTAAATTGGAGAATAATATACTGAAACTCTGCTAAAAAGCAGTATGTAACTGATCTCTGCCAGAAGGTGGATCTGATCTTTTTTGCTGTTTTTCAGGAAAAAGGGAGGGGAGGCACTAAGAAGGGGGCTGTGAGCCTGGAGTTTCAGCTCCTGTTTTCTAGTTCCCCAGCTATGTTACAGAAGGCAATTAAGCACTGTCTGTTCATCAGTGTGATTCTATTTATTGAAACTGGTTAGTAAGCTTAGAATTAGTTTTCCTTGTCAAAAAAGTGTTCCAGTGGAGAATGTTTTCAGAGTGCTTTTAGTATGTCTACTTGCCTACAAGTAATTAGGTTTAATATTTGTCCAGTGGTTTTGGAAAGCCAGGCAATAGGTTCTCCTGACGTGTTTCTCAGTCTGCTCAAGGTCCCCAGGTTAGTGCATCACCTGCTGCATGTCTGCCCATGTGCTCTTGTGCAATCCTCCTGCCCCTCTTTTGGTAATGTTTCAGTTCCTTGGCCAATTTTGCCAAGTCTAGTAGCGGCCTCAAAGGCACTGAGCAAATACAAGTGTTATGAAAATACAAGGCAGGGTAGACAAGAGAAACCCTCCCCATTCCCTCACTCAGGGACAGGCACGTACCCCTGAGGAACCAGACCGGTGCTCACTCTTGAGATGAAACTCCCTGGAGCTGGAACTCACTGTTTCCACTGCTCAAGGCAAGATTTGGTTAATCTGGAGGTTTAGAAGGAGAGGGGAGAATCAGCTGGAACGTATGTCTCTCTGTAGCAGACACTGTCTTACCGTGCTGGATGTACAGCCCCTAGCACGATGGGATTTTGGTCAGGTTAGAGTTTGCATGTGCTCTGGCAAAACCCTGAGTTAATCACTGTAATAGAGCTGTCCTGCTCCCTTACTAACTTCCACCGGATGGTTCTCCATGGAGGAGAGACTTCCTCCACCACTAGGAACTTCCCTAATCTAATTAGTGCTAATCAGAAGTGTGAAGAAAAGCATTTTCTCTGGGTCTCAGGTGCGCAGCAGGTGGGGCAGCCAACTTGTCAAGTACAGACATCCATTTGTTTAAGCAAGCTGGGAGAGCGATGCACACTGCGAATCCTGCAACATGTCAAAACAGCTGAAACCCCCATTAAACACCAGGATTTGGTCTGGGAGCTGTGTAATCCCTTTGAATTCTCTAGGAAGGGCTAAAGGAAATTTAGTGATGGTGAAGGGGCGGAATTTGCCTATTTCTGCTGTGATTTGCCTCGCTGCAGAGTATGCAGCACCTGCAGCTCGGGGCTGACCCAGTATGTTTATCTACTGAACCCATCAACCACCTCTTGCCATGTGCTCCGATCTTCCAGCCTAAACTAGTGGTGGCTCCACTGCTCCAAGTGGAACAAGTGTCACTGTTGTGTTTCGCTTTGTCTCCTGCTGCTGCTTTGTTTTATTTTGGGTCCTGCTGCCTGTCAGGGAAGAAGCACAATCCTGATTTTGTGAGGTTCCAATGAGGAATTTCGCTTTGAAGCTGAACAGCCCATTGCCAAATGGTTAATGACCATTTTTATGGGTATCCTGGAAAATTGAATCTTTCTCTCAAAGACAGATCTTCAGGGCTTTTTCTAGCCTGCTTAAGCCAGCACCTATGAATTGTTGTCCTTAAGCTGGCTAGGCAGTGCGGGCACCGAGCATGTGATGTCCCCCACATGCTCTGTGCTGGCAAACCACAGTTCCCTCTAGGTAAATCCACCGTTCCAATGCAGCACAGAGGCAAATCATTCCACTGATAGAAACCTTGGCCTCTGAAAAACAAACTGACCAAAAGCATGCACTGCTTTGCATTACTGGGATGCATTTCCAGGAGTATTTGCTGTGCTGATCAATGCCTAAAAAAATACATCCTTGGCTAGGTATGCAGAAACACACATCATCTGCAAAACGAGAGCACAACAGAACAAGTCTATTTGATGCGGAGGAAATTTTGTTAGCCTGACACAATCTCAGAATAGCTAAACAGGGCAAAACAGCGTGTATTTGTGCTCAAATCCTGATGATGTTTATTTACTAGGACAAATATAGCTGAAGGTAGCAACTTATCAACGCTTGCTTTATTTCAAGAGCAAATTGCTACCATGGAACCAGACATTTGATGTTTCCCTGCTATCGCCCAACAAAGAAAGCTCACTTTACTAAGTCGGCTAATGACCAGCAAAGTTGTCTCACGTGGATTATAAAAATAAAAGGACAAAAGGTTCAGGGTGAAAAATAACAATTTCCCTTGCTTGCTTTTGTGATCAAACAGTGGGGAATTCACAGCAGAAAACTCTGCTTTGAAATAGAAAAATAATAGTAACAGTGAAAATAAATGACAAGGTCTTGGTTCTATTGAGCTTTACTGAGCCTGAAAACCCACAAGTTTTGCTGCTGGAGAGTGTATGAGGATTCATTCAAAGGTCGATAATCAGCAGAGAGGGATTAGTGCCTTCCAATAACTGCTCTAACTACAAAGACAGTAAAAGGCTCAGGCAACATCCATTATCTTATCCCTTTATACTGGCTTATGGCCCCGAGTTTCACACGTACCATGTTTACTATTATGGCAACAATGCAAATTTGATCAGAGCAATGCCAGCAAATAATCCAACAGCACCTCTGGATAAAACCTTCCTTGATACTACATGAATTTGCTGAGCTGCTGGACCTCAATCTCGCTTTCCTGGAGTGTGGAATATGCTGTCTTGCACAGCCTGATTGCCTCTCCGCATCTGCAGCTGACTCCCGCGTGCAGGACTGCACACTGGCACACTTCTGGCCTTTGGGACAGGCTCCCCTTCCCATTCCTGGACTGTCCAAAGGAGCCCTCCACACCTCAGCTAGGCTGGACAGGCCTAGGATGCTTTCAGTTTGTTCTGTGCGGGCATTAAAAAAACAGGTTATTCTCCTCCCTCAGCTGTGATAAGAGCTCTGTTTCCCATGTTTTGCAGTACCCACAGATAGATTTACTTAAAAGATTCATAATGTAAGAAATCAACTAGAAATGGAAAGTTCAATATCAGATTAAATTGGTCTGGGTATCCGTGAGACAGCATATTTATCTACTAGGTTCCCAGAGACATCAAGCACTGAATCAGTTATGTTAGCACAAATCTACAGATCATATGTTCTCTCATTCTGGGTTTGAAGTCACACTTCCATCCTGGTCAGCAAACAGCATTTTACTGCTATTCCTTATGGTCACATGACAAAATACTCTGCCCCTTCTGCTTTACTGTGGACAAGTTTCTAGGACAAAAAAGGTAAGTAAAAGCAATCTGTATGCTTATGTGCTCTCCCCTCCATGCAAAAATTTATTTATAGCAGAACCTCTTAGCTGAAGAACTCAGAACACTTGCTGAACGGGTGGTGAGCCACCTGGCCCTCTGACTCTTTACCTTAGCAGCCACCCTAACAAGATAGCAACCCGATTTTAGTCTTAAGCATGAACAATGCACATGCCAAACCCTGCTCTGAAGTGTGGTGCAGGCTTGCAGACTGGCTGCACCTGGAGCCTTGCAGCAATGAGATGAGGAAGCATGGGGAAGGAAAGGCTGCTGTGTGTATAGGGTCACTGGATGACTCCTGTAGCCAGGTTTCCATTTATTTGGCAGAGAAAAGCAGTTGTTCTTCCCTTTTGGGCTTGTGTCTAGGAGGAACTGCCCTGTAAGCCGCTGGTTCGGAGCAGAATCTGAGACGAGTGTCTTGATTCACCTCTGGGTTTGTATTTCCAAACTGAAGACTTTTCTGGGATGATGAAGCCCCTGAAAAATGCCCCCCTTGGGCCAAGTTGGGATGGTTCTATGATGAATCTGTCACACAGGGCTAGACTAATGCCTCCCTGATACCAGAGAGAAAAATTCCTCCTGGTTCCCACACCTACGCTGCCACTGGTTCAGCACTTAATGCCAAAACCAAAAGCCTGATTCTTCTCAACTTTTAAGTGAATTCAGTATAGACTGGTCTCTGCTCCAAAGTGTTCCTGTAGTTTGTCCTATGTTCACATGCTGTCTCTTGGGGTGTGGGGGACGGACCATGTGTGCAGCGTCTAGGCTCTAGGAAGGCGTGAGGCTACTACACCAGTTGGCTTCCACTTTAACGCAAATGTGTCACGGGGCTTGTTACAAGGGGTTACGTGATGAAGAAGAGGCCTCAGTGCTTTGCTGCAGCTTTGTTGTAAACCAGCAAGCAGCAGCCCTTATTGCGCGGGTGTAGTGCTATCTTGAAACCAGCTTACGCTGCCTACCAGAGCAGTACGGGCCATTTGCGATCTGCAAATTGACTGGAGAAACCCACTGAACTAAGACAACCCACGGCAGGACAGATGGTATCTCTATATGGAAGTTTGTTATGTATCTCAGGGAAGAGGCCTTATGGAGACTCCTAAGCTTGAAAAATATGAGCCCCTCTGTTTCCATCCCTGTGTTTTTATGGTAGAAAAGGCAGAGGGGTGAGGAAAGACAGGGAGAGCCTAGATCCACCTTAAACACCACCAAAGAGATGCAGACTAAAAGAAAAGATAAGCCCAACAAAGGCACTTGCTGAAAAGCCAGCTATATCAACAAACCCCAGCTACTGCAACTCAGTGACTAGCTGCTCAGTGACTCCTGTTCAATAAAGGGCCGATTCTCCTCCCTTTCAGAAAACAATGTGTTCCACACACCGAAATAAATAACAGCCCCTCGCCAAGCCCCCGGCAGTGTCAGGGGATGTCAGGCTCTGCTCGGTGGATAACAAAGGCATCAGCATGCAGCCAATCTCCTCCTGCCATCGCAGGCTGCCCTTGCTGCACTGAATGAAATTTTTTCTCCTAATGGAAATTAAGAAAACCTCCAGTGCAGATAATCCTCCATTATAATGGCAGTACATTCGGGACAGGGGCCAAGCAGTGTAAAGAACAAGCCAAATCTCTTTTACTTAAAGCCTGGCCTGAATGTGA
Organism: Pandion haliaetus; assembly: GCA_013401275.1. Lineage (NCBI taxonomy): Eukaryota > Metazoa > Chordata > Aves > Accipitriformes > Pandionidae > Pandion > Pandion haliaetus. The sequence goes on along the minus strand of VYZV01030725.1, from coordinate 135,965 downwards.
TAATGTAATGACTTTGGTCTGGATGTTTCAAATGCCATTCATTGGGGTTGACTTAGCATATAGACGATATCATCTAAAATAATTAAGAATGAGAAATTGAAGAGATAGCATCAGCCAACTTCCCAACAAAGCTGGTATCCTTTTGCAAGTGGTCTAGAAGACCACTTGGTCTAAACACAGGTTAGTCCAACCCAGCCGGCACTCTTTCACTTCTGTTCCCCTTTGCTTTCTGTAGAAGGATCAACAACATCCCTCTTAAACACAGGCTGAAGACCCAGGCACCCTCTTTGCAAAGGCGAGGTTCCCGATTATTTTGTGCCTAACCTCTTTCTGGCCACTGCTGATCACACTTTGCACTCAGAACCTGATCGAAAGCCCACTGAAGTCCTTGGGAAGATTCACATTAATTTCACTGGGTTCTGGGTCAAGTTTATTATACTGTGAGTTTCTTCTAGCAATGTAGGTTTCCAAAAGCGTGGTAGCCCTGGCTGTTATTTAGCTTCCTAGGATCTGTCATAGCTAACTATTACTTCTGTTTTACAGAAATAAAACACAGCTCAAACCCTGATAGTACATGCAAGCTTAAAATGGCTTTCAATTACTATTACCATGCTTTTAAATGGGGTGTGGTGACATCCCCAAAGAAGCAAAATACTTATGGGAGAAATTAAGCTATTGGAATGACTGGTTATATTGAACATGCTCCTCACACAGCTGGCAAAGAGCAAAATAAAGCTGAAATAAATTGATGATGACCATTCTGGAGGAATGACAGTTTATCTGAAGAGAGAAAAGACCATTCAGCTTCTCTGCTACAACAGCTTATGACACCAAGCATTTGCACACCTCTCCCACAAAACAGGAAACCAGTAGCAACCAGAACAACCACAACAGATCACTTTCTACATCCCATACCAACGTAACTGAGAGCAGAAGGTAAATGTCCATTCCAAGTCTTCCAGTTGGTAAATAAACTCAGTCCTTTAGGAAAAAAAAATCTCATACACTGGACAAGCTTTGGAATCATTATAAGCCCAAGATCTATTGTTCTGGTTGAATTTGTTACAAGCCCTAGGCATATCATAGAAGAATATCCTTATTTGAATGTTTTTATCTTCCTGGTCATCTAATTTATCTCCTTCCAGAGTGGTCATTTATTTTCTTCACTGTTGCCTTCTTTGTTCACTAGGTGTAGAGATGAAATCAAGACTCAGCAGCAGCCTTGAGCACGGCGTCAATGCTAGTTTGAATTTTCCTTGTCTTCTGTTTAATTGAATTTTCATTTGTATCTCCTCAGCTGTTTCCCCTCTGAGGCCTTTCCCCCTCCCGCCCTGCTTTTCTCCACTCATCCATATAGATCATACAAGCGTTTCTGGCAAGCACCAGCTGCAGATACAGCGAGTTCTTGGGCATCTTCTACTTTTAGAAAACCACCAAGAGGCCAAATAACACCCGTACTTGTTCTGTGAAGCTTGAAGCCTGCCTTCCCAAAAGACCAGTCTCTTTATTAACTCTACTGCTCTCTCTGAAACACATGTAAGACACGGAGGACTGCAGAGCTATGCATTTATCAATGCAGAGGACAAAAAGCCATGTATGGGTTTACAGTCTGTTTTGCTGGGTCAGCCTAGCCAGCCAGGACTTTGGAATAGCATTAAAAAGAATCACTTCTAGATTTCTCCTCCACGATCCCCAAAAGCTGCCTTGAGCTCCTGGCAGGCGAGCACTCAAAATGCAGTCTAGCCATGACCTCTCTACTTAAGATTTGCTTGCCATCAGCGTAGTTTTTGAGACTGCTTTCTTTGACACAGCCTATTACAAATTCACTAAAAGGGATCTGAGATGTAACCACTGAAACCTTCCACCTTGAACTGGTATTGCTTCCTCCAACCACGTCCTTCCATTGTGGGGACTGAACAATTCCTGTCTGTGGTTGAGGACAGCCTCTCTCGCACTGGAAATCTTCAGTACAGGAAAAGGAAAGCCCTACCAACTTCTCCATCCAAACTTTGGTAAAAAGGCTAGGACAGATACAGTTTAGCTCAGAGATTCACCAGTTTGTATTTCTACTCCAACAGCTGATATCGTTAAGAGCTCTTCTGTGCTGCAAAGTGATTAGGAGAAGCAAGAGGAAATTTCAGGCCAAAATTTCAGGCTATTGGAGAAAGTTCTTTAATGAGAAATCTATCTGCAGTTAAGTGATGTACAACTGTGAAAATCTTGGTGTCTTTAGGTCATCTACAAGTATATCACAAAGAATACCAAGGAATATGTGATCAAGAAGAGGTCTGCCTTAGGACAGAGCTGGACAAAATGACCTTTCCATGATCTACTCCATCACTGACTAGTACAATTTCTGTTTGTAATTCATTATTCTGAAGCTGTTTACCATTTTGTCTATGACAAGGGCAACTTCCATCAATCAGTTCTTGAACCTGGAATTCCTGGCTCTTAAGCAGAGGAAACTGAGATTCTCATTTGAATATTCACCTTTCTTGCTCTTATACACGGCACTTGATCCATCACTGAAAAGTTGACATTGTCTTTGACAGTGATGCTCTGTCAATCTGACGTAACCTGAGAGACTTTCAGGGTATGTTTTGCTACTAAGCAAAAGACTACAGCACTTCAGTCTTTAATAATTAAGCATGACTTTGCTATTGGATCTAAGATCTGCTTCTGTTCCTATGTACGTTTGCATTTATTTTTACACTCATCACACTGCTGTTGGATATATACTGCAGGAACTTTGGGCAAATGGTCCAGGGTCTCTTCACTTACAGTCAGGACCACTATGCGTGATAACCTATATTAAGGAGGTCTTCTGGGAGAGAATAAATCAGAGATTAGAGAAGGCTTGTTTGTAAATGAAGCTGAATTGAAACAGTTTCTCTCCCTTTCCTCTGTGCTTTAGTGTTGGTTATAGAAGGATGTATTTTAAGAAAGTAAAACCACATGGTATCATTTTGTCTTTTAGCTTGCAGAGTTTTGGGTCCTGCTTCTGCAGCCTCATTTAGGAAATTAGTCTTCAAGATTTACCATGAAAAGGGGGCTTGCTAGGATCTGTCTTGTTGTTGGCATTCTCTTATTGTCACATCCTACCACACACATCTAACACTGGAATGGGGGGTTGCCATTTCTCCTGCCAGCCTTTGCCCTTCTTANATAAAGGTGTCAGTGTCCAGCGTGTGCACTGCTGTATCAAGCTGTTGTCAGTCTTCTGGATGACTGCTTAGGAAACAACCTCATTTTGTTACCCAGAGCCTGAACTCGAACATGATTCCTTGTTTGACTACTGCTTTTAAAGATCAAGCTCTGTCTCTTTCTGTCTCTTGTCTGCATTTCACTGTCTGCACTAAGTTCTTGTCTTGGCTGGTGGTGCCAAACCTCTGCCAGGCTGGCCATTTCTCTCCTGCTTGTTTGTAAGTGATGTTACAAGTCCAGAAAATAAGTATTTGGGGCCTTAATTTCCATTCTGTCAGGTGACAATGCAGGAACTTAGCCGAAGCTGGAAGGGAACTGGAGCAAAAGGCAATGGGAGAGGTGGTTTGCTCAAATTCAGAAGCAAGTGGGGCTTCAGAAAACACTAAACTGTCTGGTGCATTTTCTTGTTATTTCCTAAGTTACTTAACACATAGCATCTTCTTCTTTGGAAAAAGGCTTATTGTGTGAAAGCTTCTTTTAAGGAAATGAGGAAACAGGACTTAGGGAGGAAAGGGAGATGGGGCAGGCTCCTTCTGCAGCTTTTGTGAGGCTATGAATGTGACAAATATCTTTCACATGAAGGACTTTTTAGCCCGGTTTACTTACAGTAAGAGCATAAAAGGTGTCTTACTGAAGCTGTGAACTGGTGATCCCTTGTGTGGCAAGGGGAGCATTGGGATAGCTCACTGTCTGAATGGGATACTGGATGAAGACGGTGATTCTGTATGCAGTGCTCTTCCCTTTAAAAGGCAGCAGAGACCTATGCAAACCACCTCGGGCACCACTGTTAGACTAACTACAGTAATACAAGGCTTTTAATGAAGGCTTCAAAATTTGCTCCATATAAAATGGAATTTCAAAATGTTGTTCACCACTTGTGTAATCAGGATTCTGCTGCATTTTGGCAAACCAGTGGAAGAAAGTTAACTTATAAATTACAAAGACTGTGTCCAAGGCTGAGGGGAAATAAAAGAGAGAAGTCTCCAAAGCCCAGGACAACTAAAGCTTGTTACAAAACTAGAGAGATCATTCTAGTGTGAAGCAAACCTGAGCTTTGCATTAAAAATGTAAATGTGATTGAAACAGCATAACCAGATTAAATGGATTTGACCTCCAAAGCATAGAAGATGGTCTAAATGCACTGAAACAGCAACAAATGGCTGCACTTTCCCTTTCACTGCGTTGTGGATCACAGGAAATTTATTTAAAACAACACAGAAATTTCAAGCCAGTGAAAGATTTGCATTTCTTTTACAGGCACTAATAGGAGAAAGTGAGGCTGGTTTGTAAAAAAACACCCATCATTTAAATGCATAAAGGTACAGAAAGACTTTTGAGAATTACTTTTCAAAGTTTTTGAATGTGACTGATTTACCCTCAAAAATTAAGCCCTAACACACAGAACTAGCCAGGAGTGACTGAAACTTTCAATACAATCTCACATCTCAACCTTCAGTACACTGCTGCCTTATGGGAGCATTTGATGGACATTTCTTTCTGGCTTGGGTTTTTTTTTTTTAGTTATGTTAACACAGATCAGCATCAGAGTCTGGTTCACTGCACTGCCATACATCACCATACAAGCATCACCATACTACCATAGCTGAGCAGGGACAGACAGAGGTGACTTAAACCCACACCACCAACAAAAAGAGATGTTAATCAAACCCCAGCGTAGGATTTCAGAAGGCTGCCTGTGAATTGCTGCATGGAATAAATCCAAGAAAAAACACCTAGAAGCAAAGAAACAAACCAACATGGTGTGAAGGGGAATTAAAAACAGTAACCAAATATTCCCAGCTAAGCCTCGCTTTTTCTGCATTCTAAGGGAAAACTGGTAATGCTGCACAACATTGTCCCTTAACCGGTTTCCAAGTAGAGGGATAGTTCTTTAGTTAAAGCAAAAGTTAGGAACATTGAATAAGAAGACTAATGTGGATTTTCATGTCATAGAATCACTGAATAACTTGGGCTAGAGGTCCCTGCCCAGAGCAGAGCTACCGTCTCAGGTAGGTCAGGTTGTGCAGGTCCTTGTCCTGTTGAGTTTTGAAAATCCTCAGAGTTGATGATTTTCCCCTTCCCTGGGCCCAGTTCCACTTTTGCATCAACTTCCCCGTGAAGAATTTTTTCCTTACATTCTACCTTAATTTCCACGAAACCTATGTCTGTTGCCTCTTGTCCTTTCACTGTGTATCTCTAAGGAGAGTCTGGCTTTATCTTGTCTCTAGCCCTCTTTGGGTAGTGGAAGAGAGCAGTGAGATCTCCCTCAGCTTTCTCTTCTCCAGCTCCCTCAGCCTCCCTTCACTCAACCTGTGCACCAGCCCCAAACACCTTGGTGGCCCCAGTTTACCAGGGGTTTACCCCTTTGTTTAGGAGACCCAAAACTGAATGCCACATTTCAGATGCAGCTTTGCGAGTACCAAGTAGGGGGAACAGGCAAGATTTAGTCCAAAATTATTTCACAGAACCTCATTTCTTGAAGTCATTAAATATGTAGAGAAAACGCTACAGTTAAACCTGCACTTCCTAAAACCAGACAGTACTTTTTCCTTCTCCTGATACAAGTAACATGGCAAATAACTGTAACTGAAATAAATTTGAGAGCTGGTACCTGTGAGAACTTGAGGCAAAAAGGAAACAAGGGTGGCATGAAAAAGGCCACAACACCAGAATCTTTTTTTTTTTTCCTGATCTCTATTTTCCCAGAGGTATAAGAAACAGAATGAATATTTGGGCAAAGGTTGGATACACAAAGTGACACTAAATTTCAGTGGCAATCAGCACAGGCAGAGATGACATGGTCTTCAACAAAGTTTAGGTGCACGCAAAACCTATTTGTGTGCAATAACCCAGTTCTGTTCAAGCCCAGTGATGTTGATGTGCATATTAGTAGAAAACTCAATTGTTCTGGGGTTTGGGATCTGAGCGTGAATGAAACATGAGCTATGTCTAATGCTGGGACTTAACTACATACAGATTAGTAGCATCTCTAATTTGGCAGCACTGCAAGTCCTGTGGCCTTGCTGTCAGCAGTACTGAGCAGTTGTTACTGTCTTGAAATCAGCCAGCTGTGGGACTCAGTGCTTCTGAAAACTGACAGCAGAGAGTTAAGCACTGAGCAAGTCTTCGGGAGGATCAAAACAATCATTCTGCTGAATGAGGAGGATTCTCCTGGAGAACAGACAGAGCAGGATATGTTAGAGAGCTTCAAAGAGGCTCTGAGCTGCATGGGTTTGTACCCAAGTTAATAAGGGAGCCAATAAAAACATTATGATCTTGGTTATTTTAAAAATCTCAGTATATTTATCCAGTGACCATGGAATTTAAATACGCCACTTTGGCTGGGTTTGTATCATTGTTATGGACACTTTGTTAAGAAGTTTTTTCTATGTTTTACTGGAAACTCAAAAAACCTATTTCAGAGTCCTATGCAGGAGTACTTAAAAAAATCAGAATTTAAATTTAATCTTGAATATCTGTTTATGCCAAAAGGCCTCACCTATTTGTTTGATCACAAATGGGAAAAAATAGTACAATTTGATCTTGCTGATCAGAACTGAAAGTACTAGTGTAATAATTCAATTTTCATGCTCTGTCATGTAGGAAAAACTTTACAATTTGTTTATCCAAATATGAATTAAAAATAAACTTATTTCTTGAAAGGATTGGTAAACAGAAGAAGTAGATAAATAAAAAAGTACATAAGTAAAGCTTAAATTCTGAATTATTTACTGAACCATATGAAAATTACTAATTTCTAATTCTTTATAATTTATGGGCTCTCTCTTGGTGTTTCTGTCCTCTTCTTTTTTTGTTGTTGTTGTTGTTTTCTTTTAATAATTAGCTATGGTGAAAGACACTGAACAGACATCAATATCACCAAGGAACATACCAAGATTCTGATTCACTAGCAGTACCTGGATCCCCCGGTGCTAACACCAGCTTTCATGTCTCCTGCACATCCCACCTCACTGCAGAGGTAAGACCTGGCTGGTCCCAGCAACGCAGCAGCATACTTGCAGGGGAGTTCCTACCAAGCACAAGGCTGCTGGCAGGACGGGGGTCTTGGGGGCCCTTCCTCTTTTCTAATGTGACCCTGATGCCATCAGTCAGTGCTGGAGAAATGCCAACCCTCGAGCCCCATGGGCATCAGTGTACCTTACCAACCTGCCAACAAGTGACTAATTTCTCATCCTCACAAAGGCCGTGTGGAAAGCTGTTTTAGCTGCAGCAAGCTATAACTGCCCCTGCTGTAATACCCTTTTGCACTGCTTATAGACGTAAAGAGGCTGTGAGTAAATAAGAACAGATTCCCAAAATATACTGAATCAAAAGCTCAGTTCTGCACTACTTAAGTAGATAACCTGATTCTGTTACATTTAAAACTCATTATGAGGATGATATGTCCCTCCTATGGACAAAGCTAAGCAGAAACCTCCATGGAGGAGCATGTGCCCTGCCACACCAGCTGCAGAGCAGCATGAGAGAGGATGACGAATTCACGTAGGCTTAGCTATCGTGATTTCAAATTAGGGCATGCAGATCCACATCGTGGTGCCCTGGAAGTGATTTGAAAATCTCACCATGAACTTTGAAGAGACTCAGAGCTGGCCTGCACCAGTTTCACACAAAATTCCTCCAGAAATACATGGTACCATTTCATTAAGAACAGGCTGCCCAGGGAAGTGGTGGAGTCACCATCCCTGGAGGTGTTAAAAAAACACGTAGATGTGGCACTTCAGGACATGGTTTAGTGGGCATGGTGGTGCTGGGTTGACGGTTGGACTTGATGATCTTAAAGGTCTTTTCCAACCTAAACGATTCTATGATTCTATGATCGAGAGCCATCAAAATGAGGTAACCCCACCACCTCTGCTGTAAAGGCAGGAGCTGGATTACAGCAAGGCCCATGCTACTGAGGTGGCAAAGAACAGGGCTGTAATGAATAAGGAGCACTGTACTGGCAGTGAGGAAACATCACAACATCAGTGTGAGCTACTGCATACCACAGCTCCAGAAATCTAGCAATAAAACCTCTAATTTGTTATCTAGATTATTCTGCCTAACATCCATTTTGTGCGCTCAGCCCTTCCTATGCACTTTTGCTTAATGCTTTAAAATTGGAGCTACTAACTCCAATCAGCTCTAACAGGGAGGGGATAAATCATCAAATTCTGCTAGGAGGTAGTATACATTTTTATCATTTAAGTGATATTTTCCTCAATGCAGGCCTGTTCTAATCTCATCCCCTTCTGTAACAATTCCCAGCTGATGCAGAAATGCTCCAAGTCTTGTACCAGACTGTTATGGTGTGTACAAGTTGCTGTTGATGATGCTCTTGTAGACAAGAGCATTTAATACAAGTCTGGAGTTGCTGGAGAGCCTCAAAGCATGTTGAGTCACTGCCTCTGCCTTTCAGACTGTTTTAAGCACTGAGGGGTTATGTTTCAGAGGAGGGACATGCACAGACGTGAAACATCCATTCCCAGCCTCCCTGCCAAGGTGCTAGCACTAGGGTGATGAATTCTCTGAATAGGGTATTTCTGGAGTAGGGTGTTGTTCTGGACCAGTGAAAGCCTGCTGAGCCCCTCTCTGCTCACTAATGCAGCTCCTGGAGACACCACTCACAGCCTCCCAATGCGAAACATGTATCCCTGCATTTCTATGCAAAGTAGCCTGCCACATGCCAAAGAGAAGAAAACCCCTTTCCTTGTTATTAAACCCTGCATTTCCTGCCAGCATTGGATCCTGCTTCTGCCGAAACCTGCTCCCAGTTTTCCCTGAACACCGCTATCCTAAACAGTCAGCCAACACCTTTAGGCTTTCTCAGAGAACAGCAGCTAGCACCTTGGCACACTAGGATCGGCATCTCCCAACCTTTCCCCAAAAGCAACTCCCAACATTAACCAGCAGAATTTATATTGAAAGATTGCACGAGTTATCATGTATCAAATAGGATATATGATAAATTGTCTTTGGCTCCTGAGGACACAAAATCCCACAGGATGGCCTCACGGGGGAGAGGAGATTTACTAATAGCCATGGCCCAAACTCGTGAAGTCGTTGGAGGACCCCGTGTTACCCACACCTCTTTTCTGTCTCTCAAGCTGGTGTACTTCAGCTCCTTTGTTTTAAGCTTGCAGGTTTTATACTCGGATGGAAGGTCTGCTGATGAACCAATATAATTTTTGGTGACCAAACAGAGCAGGACATGCCCAAGAATAAAGAAAAACAAAGCAATTTCAGCTCTGCCAATCCTTCTCTTTCAATGCAAAAAATATTATTGATTAGCAGTTTGAAAATAGGCATGATGTCAGCTTACTACAGTTTCCTGGGCTCTCTTCGGAGACAGCACTCCTCAGTTCTTTCTCAATTAACGTGAAAGCTGGGGAGGGTAAGCATTTTTATTGGTAAGCTAAGAAATGCCTCCATCAAGAGTTTTATTCTCTTATCGTAATAAGCACACAATGATTGAGCTTTGGATTAAAGGACCTTTTTCTCCCTTTTGCTCAGCACTAGAAAACCATCAGTTCCTTTGCTTTGTGTTATCCAGGAGCATTTCTCAGCCTTTTGCATTTTCTGATTTTAGGCACAATCCTAACAGCATCCTATAACCAGTACTCAATCCTCCAACCTCCCTACATCCATCATTTGTATGAATGGTCTTAAAAATAAAATAAGAATGATTCAATTAACAGTTTAGGGGGATTTTTACATTAGGCAGAGCATTTCTTCAGCGTTAGGAAAATCGTGGCAAAAATCATTAGTATTTCCCTCTAAGAATGAAATAAAAGAATTTTTGAGGCAAGAAAAATGGCCTTAGGTTTAACGTGTCAATGCTTTCTACAATGGGATTTCCAGACCTTTTTGTTTCCTGGGTTTGTTTTTGTGAATGAAACAGCCATTTCTAGTATCCCACCAAGTGCCACGCAAACATTTGAAATTCATCAGATCTCATAAAATTGTACAGTGAAAAGACATCATCTTCAGTGTAGGAAGAACTTGGCCCAAAGTCCAGTGAGGTCAAAGAGAGGATTTGGGGTCAGCAGCATTCAAATTGATTTGAAATAAGTGAGGTTGCTGGTTTCAATCTTGCTAATGCAAAAAAAAAAAAAAAAAGGAAACAGGCTTCAAAAATAACCAAGCAATTGAGATGTATTTGGTTTCTTTGTCTTCATTTGGGCTGGTTTTTTATTTTGCTCCCAATTCTTGAGTCCTTAGGCTAGAATAAGGACATTTATTTTTTAACTTTTCTCTGAAGTGAAGAGAGCTGGAAGTTTTCTTTCAAAAACAAAACCAAGAATGAAGCAAAGAACCCCTGAAAACAGAGCTCGCCCAGTCATCAAGCAAGTCCAGGCTCTACAGAAGCAATTTCAGGCTCTACAGAAAACCGCAAATCTCAGGAGACTTGCAATTGCACCAGGAAAAGTGACAAGACTCTTAAAGACCTTGGCCACCTGAATTTGAGAAGGTTTTGCCAATTCTCCTCTGCCGAAGCTCCCCCAAAGCTCCTCTTCCCACGCTCATAATGAATAAAGGACCAAATCCTGTCTTCTGCACTCAGTTGCACTCAGCGTTTAACCACGGACTTCAAAATACAAAGGACAGGTCCTTCTGTGCACTGTGAGCTGCTGCTGGCTCGTAAGAAAAGCTTTTCACCTTCCTTATAGCTTAAGCAGGAGGTGAATGAACTCAGAAGTTTGCAAAATCGAGCTCTTAGACCCTGCACTTGCATCAGGCTTTCTGGCTGCAAATCCACCAGCTTCAACCCTCATTTGTGATTTTGTATCCTGCAAATCCAGGAGAAACCAAGGGAGCTTGATACTTACAGGGGTAGGCTGTAACTCTGCAAAGAGGCTGAGTAAAACTAGCTCTAGCACAGGTAGCTAATCATGAGTCTGTAAGACATTACTGACTGCCTGGCTCTTATTCCTCAGGTGACCAGCAACCTGCTCCTGCCTTGGCCAGTAGGGAAGCATTTCTTCATTTCACTCTTCCTCCTGACCAGACCAAGCAGAAGAGCCAACAAAGTGCCTCTACCTCCATTATTTGTCTCTTTTTCATTCCTCCCCCATTTTGATTATCTTCCCTGTATTCCCCAGGTAAGCACACTGGAGAACTCACATCAGTACAAAGTTGTATCCCAGACAGATGGGAAAGGACAGACTGAAAAGGTAAACCACGCCCTTTTTTAATTTGTCACGACTCAATCTAATGCCTCTTACAACTTCTGGGTAAGCCAAGCCATAAAACGAAACAGATCCCTGGTTACACTTGTGCAGGAGATTTGTCTTTTTCTTCAGAGCTCATTTAAAGAACCGCTTTCATCTCATTAGATTGCTAAAACATTTCCAACAGGACTAGATGTGTCATGTCAGAATATGACAGGCAAATTTCTTTTAAGGTTTTAAAAGTAGGTTGAAAGAGGAGAAGCTATGCAGTTCACTGTTGTCACTGGAAGATATTTTTACTTTTATGAGTCCCTAAAACAAGAAACAAATTAAGAACTGTCAAGGAAAAAGAAAAAACCCAAACCCAAAATGTACTCCGTCTTGCCTGCTAATATTGCTTTTCTCTGAAATCTCTCTCAGTCTAATAACAAGAACCTTAACTATAAAAGAACAAACTATGGTTGTTAATGTTTTGGCTTATAAGCACAATTAATAATCCAAAAGGAAGGAAGGAAGTGCTGAAAACATGACTACCCTTCGCAACTACCAGCCAAAATGAACAGCCTCACTTCCCTCTGCTCCCCAGCTCTTACTCCTGCCTGGTTCAGAGGCGATCTCTTTGTGCTGTGCCGTCGCAGGGCATGGAACATGGCACCCACAGCACTCAGAGATGCAAGAAAGCATCTGGGAAGGAGGTGGGGGAAAAGCTGCAGCGAGGGGAGAACCCCCTCCTGCAGCACACTCCACTGGCATGATCCCTCATGCCCTGACAGGAGACCATGCCTTCCTCAAGGCAGGCAATGCAGTGATTACCTGCCATCCCTACACCCCAGAATGGCCACAGCAGGTGGTTTACTGGTAGATACAGGTTTTCACTGCCAAAACAGCCCCACCAGAGTTGCCTCTCTGCTGGAGTCTGAAGAGCAACAGTATGCCATACGTACTGCGGCAAATCCACACCCAGGGCAGAGTGCACTGGAGCAGGTCTTGGGAGAATGACACAACTTCATCAGAAAGCTGCAGCACTTTCCCCTGCTTATTGAAACCCACTTCAAATACTTCCCAGGCGCAGGCTGTCGCTGCCCTACTTTGGGCCTTAAGCCACAGAAATCCTGGAAAACAGAGCAGGAGACAAGGAAGGAGAAGGACAGCTCTGCCTGATCTGACGCTCTAGTGAGGTCGGTGCCTCTGGGCTGCCAGCTCACACCATCATCAAACAGTTCCCAAAGCAGTGGTCTGCACCCAGTGCCGCAGGGCAGAAAAGCTGCGCTAAGGAGTGGAACAGACCACGAAGACGCAGTTTGCAGTCCTCTCCCCGGGAACACGCCACAGAGGCGAAGCAGCCCCACACTATAAGCCCCTGTGGGGTGAGGTATTCCCGGGGGAGGGGGCTGCAAGTGTGAAATCTCTACAGCTTTGAGACACAGACATGCGGCAAAGAGCACTCAAGTGGGTGTTCACAACACATCATTTCGTTTCAGTGGCATTTACCATCAAATTGTTGAGATGGGCTGTAAAACCAGTGGGTGGGGACTGCTTCTCACTCTGAAGAAGTTCATTAGATTATAAGTAATTCAGTTACACAGAGAGCAAGTAGAGCCTGGGGCTGTTTTGAGGGGCTTTTTGAAAAAGGTCAAAACAATTTATCAGACGGTTATTGGGACTGATGGCTGTTGGGAAGAAGATAGTAGATATTTAAAGATAAGTATTGTACGCTAGTGTATTTTTCTCCTGATTGCACATTCCCATCCTTCTCATACATAACATAAAGACATTTTGAAAAAAATGGCACAGCAAAGAAGCCTATCAACTGAGGTACTGCCAGCATTGCTGGTGAAGTGAGACATGGCTGTTTTGGAGGACATGCACGGCTGGAAGCTCCGGCATCTTGCGAAAGGGAGCCAGACCCAGCTCTCTGCTCTCAGCTCAGCAGGGGACAGAAGCTGCTGCTTCTGCAGACACAAAATCCAAAACCAAACCCCAAAACCCAGGATTTTTCCTGTGGGCAGGTGAAGCCATGTCTCCTCCTGAATGCCACAGCCATCACTAACCACTCGTTGGAGAAGGAGAAGTATTGCCCTGGCTCACCATCCAGAACTGCTGCTGCTGAGTAGGTGGCAGGGCTTGGTTTTGAAGCCATGCCAGCTAACTCAGCCTCTCTGCGTTAGTATGATTAAACACCGAGTTCCCTAGAAGCTTCGTGCTGATGGCAGCGGATGGTGTCTCCACCCGAGTAGTCCATCCCTGCTCACCACTGGACCGTTGCACGTATTTAAGTATTCTGCTGAGCAGTAACAGACGGAGATATGCCTGGTGTCTTCCTAGGCTGGGGCTTTTGATGAACAAACACTTTCACTAGAGTTATAAGTCCCCACAAAAATATCCTAGAATAACAGCAGTCTTGATTCCATGCTACAGTCCAGGTATTCCAGAAAAGATCACATATTCCAAGTTCTGCATACGCTCAACATTTATTTCAAGAGATATGATCAAAAAAATGTTGACATCCATTGCAGTCCTACATCGAAGTGAATTTGCTGAGATGGGGTAGTGAGAGTGAAAGACAAATTTCTGTTGTCCAGTAACGCTCACCCTCTGGCATGGATCTTCAAAGGAGGCAAGGTCCAGATTGCAAGGTTAAAGCTGGTTTTTAGTTTAAGCTGAGTGAAAATAGAATCTGGTCGCAGCCTGATTCTGAACACTGTGGCACACTCTGGAGTCTCATTGGCTTGCATGGCACAACCGCGCCTTTCAGGACTATTCCCCCGACTAGCTTGGCCCTGACCCTGCATTTTGAGGCACAAGTGAAAGTATCCGGAGTGTAGGATGGGTTGTGAAAAAATAACAAGTAAACCTATTCAGCCAAGATGGGTGTAGTCAAAGAGCAAGGGTTAAGGGTGTCAAAATGACCTTGGGTGCTAAAAAAAGTGCCATTCCTAGTCTGTGTTGCCACCATTTGAGAAGTACACGCTAGCCTCCAGTTCCACCTCTCTGCCATTCACCAGTACCTCTTTCTTTGCTGGGTAACTCCTCGCTCACCAGCTGAAAGGCATCTCCAAATGTTTCACTAAAATATCCTTAATTAATTTCACAAATCCTAATCCCCATCCTGGCTACACTCTCAAATTATTGTAATTTCTACCTGTCACTTCTTCTCCTGCTACCTAATATTTCAAGGATTAACTGGACAGCATGTAACCTCTTCTTAGTCCTCTGTAACAACGTCTGCTCTCTGTTCCTTTGTCTTAGTGTTTTCTCATCTGTCTACAGATTCCTGTACTTTTTTTCAAGGCAATATCCAAGTGTGAAGCTGCTTTAGCCATTCATGAGGATGAGATTTATTATCTAGAAGCACACCAATAACACAGTATTAAAAAAATAAAATAGCAGTCTCTTTCATCAAAATCTAATGAACATGCGATTTAATCTTTATTAAGAATTCATTAAGTTCTCAGCAAGCTTGTCTAATGGAGCTTGACCAGGTGAAATGCTAATGCCTACATTATATTTAAATTAATTTTCAGAAATATTCATTTCCCTGAGTTGTTCCCTGCACATCACTCTCCCTGGTGCCCACAGCTGCGCGGCTCTCTCCAGATGCCTGCTGCCATGCTCATAGCAACACTGCTGTCCCCACCCCAGCCTCCGCACAGTTCACTGGAGTTTCCACACTGACGGACGCCTCCCAGCTTCCGACACTATGAGCCCTTTCACCATAGCAGCCTTCTTGGCATTTTCAAGTCAGGTACAAAGCTGCAAGCCTAGCATGCATTACTTTAAGACTGTTTCATGGAAAATAAATACATATCTATCTATCTATCTAAATAAAATACATACATACATACATATATATATATATTTATATATATAACGTGGTATATTTCAGTCCTCAGTGTACTGATCTAGTCCAGCAAACAGGTTATTATCTTGATGCAATTTGCTTCACAAAACAAGAGCTCTCTTCTTTGGAAAACAAGAGTCACTGTACACCAATTGTGTAAGCCAGTGTGGTCACCGCCAGCCCTCCCGCCTATGGGCTCTGTGTGTATGCACTGCTGCACTGCTATTGTGATACATACAGCCTCTCCCTTCAACCAAACCCCATCGCCCGCCATTCCAGCATGCTTCCGCAGAAGCAATTCCTAGAGATTAAATAATTTATTGGTGTTCATCTGCAGTAACATCTCCCCTGATCCACCTTTTGCACACAAACAAGTGCAAACCAAACCCACCCCACCGCAGCCCCAAACCAAACTGTTAGGGTGCAAAGCCCCTTTCAAACCGTGAAAAGGGGAAGCTCGGAGCCTTTACAGAAGTAGGGTACACAAATGTCAGTGGGAAAAGCCGCGGAGACCGCCGTGCACTGGAGGCGCGCCTCCTGGCAGCGAGACCTCCCAGCCCCGCAGTGCCTTGGGAAAAGCACTGCCTCGGGCGGGGAATGATGGTTTAGTTCCCTGTGAACCCCCGAGGGCTGGACACAGCGGCCACAGAGTTGATACAGAAATATCCGGGTCACCCGCTAAGCCACTCCGGCCGGAGAGGAGCTGGGCTGAAGGCCCGGATCTGCCCCCGTGGCGCACGCTCAATCACACGCACGCACACGCGAGGCGGCTACCGGAGCGCAGGGCAACAGATTGCCGGGCGGCGACCGGCCACTTCGGCTATTTCCGAGCCCGTTCGGCTTCTCCCCGACCGCCTCCGAGCGCTCACCGAAGGCAGCCGAGCGCGGCGCTCGGCCTCCGCCGGGAGGAACCGAGCGATGCCGAAGTGGCATCGGGGCCGGCGGTTCGAGTCCCCGCTGGGCGCTGTCCACCACGCGAACCGCCTGAAAGCCGCAGCCGCGCCGCGCCGGGACCTGCCCGCCGGCCGGCACTACCCCCGCTCCCGCGGCGGCCAGCTCACAGCCTGCCCCCCCCGCAAAGGCACCCGCTCCCGGGACTGCGGAGCGCAGCCTGCACC